>CAWUFW010020446.1:0-151358 GCA_963921515.1 Calotriton arnoldi | reverse complement strand
ATTTTGAAATATACTTACATATATCTTGCTTTTCTTTTCTTGTTGGATGCTTTTTCAAAGTTTGTAGGTTATTCACTGGTTTCTTTTTTTTCTGTTGGTTTAAAAAAAATGTTAGTTTTATTGAAGGGTTACATTTAGTTTGTTAGTTTCATCTCGTTAGTCCCTATTTTTCTTTAGTTATTTTTATGTTTAAAAAAATACATACTATTTTGAATTGATGTAAGTTATTTCTTTGAAGTTGTTTTTGTATTGTAGCCTTTATAAGGAAGTAAAATAAAAGTATTTGTTAGTTATATTTTGCTTTTTCAATATTTCTTTTAGGTCTAATCAGTTAACTCTATAAATTAGTTAAGATATATACTTACTATGTTTTATATATTTCGTTAATGTTGATTTTATAGTTCTTTTGGGAGGAAATCATTGTTTTGAATTTTCTAGGTAGAGTTTTGGTCAAGTTTAGTCTATGAAATATAAAGAAAAATAAATTATATTTTAGGTTAGTATGTGTATATGCTAATTTTTTTAAGCTAATTTTATTTATTTATTTTAAAAGCTTTGTTCTTACCTTTAATGAAAGCTTTTCTTGAAAAGTTTTGTCGTTCTGCATTGTTTGTCTGTTTTGTGGTAAATTTTGTGTCAATTAATTAATTGCTTTTATAGTGTTTATTTAATTAGTTAGAGTTTTCTATTGGTTTTTGTTGTTGTACTTTAAATTCATTGGTTGAGATAGCTTTGTTTGAATATTTGGGCAGTTATCATTTAATTTGTTTAAGTTTATTTAATGTGTGTTTTTATTTTGTTTAGTACTATAATTAAAATGTATGCATTAATAAATGTTATATATTATTTTAAATATGTTATAGATATGTCTGTTTATTTTTGATAGTGGTGATATATTTTATGTTGTAGTCTTTGTGCATTTATTTGATTTTGGTTTTTTAAGTTTATTAGTTTGTGTTTTAGTTTTATCATTGTAATTTTTTTTGTTAGTGTCTGTTTTAATGTTTGAAATACGTTTTTTTATAGCATTTAAATAATTTATTTTGATGTTTAAATGTTATTTTTTTGTATAGTTCATATGTATTTTATCGATGTTTGTGTTGTCGATATTATGTATATCGATATTTTTGTTGCACTATATGTTATTTTAATTCTTTCAATATTTTTGTGTTCAATTTTTTTGTAGTCGATAATTATTTTGCCGATATTATTTTTTTGATATTTTATAATTTTTGTTTTGTGTATTGGGAGTCAATATTTTTGTGTACGATATTAGTGACTCGATAATTGTGCAGGTCGATATTATAGGAGTCGATGTTGGGTCAGTGATCCATCTATGTCTGAGTGTAGTTTAAACTGCTTTGTGGAATTCACAAATTACAATTGGAACCTGCTTTGAAATCTGCTCCTGGTGCAGGCTACTATGCGGATGCCATCAAAAACCACATGACCTCCCTTTGGGATTCAATCCCCTCTGTATGTTGTTCTCCTTGGCAGAGAGAAAAATCCATTCCCCTACACCCCCATCAAATTTGAGAGGGATCCATTTCCTGTTCTGCCCTGGAAAGGAGTTTATGTCGCCACTTGCTTTGAGTACAGCTCTGACCCTTTCCAGGCTGGAAAGGGGAATTTGAGGAGTTTGTGAGAGCCCACAAACATACGAGTTTGGGAGCGTTCACAAACTTTTTAGATTAACCACACCTTGGAAAGCCCTCAATCCCATTCCTTGAGTGGGATTTACAGGTGCGAATCTCAGTACACATGGCAGAGAGCTCCACCAAGGTAAATCAGTTTATGGCTGCCAGGAGTTCCTTTGTGAATTACTTGCCGGCATAACTGAGGTAAATTCAGTCATAAAGTTATGTTTACAGTCCAATTTACCTTTTTGAATAGGGCCCTACATTTATGAAAGGTTGCATTTCTCAATACTTGATGAATTTTCACATTAACAAATACCCTTTGCACAGGTAAAATACTGTTTATCATGATTCTGCGCGATTCAGGATTAGGACTGAACATGGCCAATGTTGTCATTTTGTGCCCCTAAATTCAACTTTGGTGCGCAAAAGGCCCTCAAAGTGCGTTTTCTTATGGACTATGTGGTAATAATTTTATGCTAAAATGTAGAGTCAGTCACAGACCCATTATACTATTGAAAGGGCCGGGCCCATAAGTTCTAGATCTGTTCTAGAGCTTCAATATGATGGTTCTTTTTAGCAGCATGTGCGTAGAGGGGAGTAAGTCGTTAACAATGCCAATCAATTCAATAGAAATTTCTCTGGACACATAGTAACCACAGACCATTACATAAGGTTAGTTAATTTATTACAAAGCCAAAAATAACTGGACATACAGACACCTCAAAATGAGAGTATAGAAATACATTGGAATCAACATAAAGCCAAATCTGCGAACAAAGTTGAGTCTGTGCAACATGCAGAAGACAATGAACTCAAGAAATAGGATGCAAAGGATCAAAAAGCATGAGTTTAAATTTCCCTGCATCGAGGGTTGATGAATGTAAAGCATCAATCCATCCCTACGCTAGCGCTAAAGTGACATCCCTATTTAAGCATCCTCAGGGAAAGAGATAAAAAGGTGTCAGCATGTGGAGTCTTCCTAAGAAGTCTCTCCACCATCGATGGGTCGGATAGTATGAAGCTATCGAGACAGGGCTTGTTCTGAGATGCTCTCTCTCCACAGGCAGAGAAGAAGTGGGCTACTTTCCCTACTTGTAACGTTCCAATTTTAAAGGTATCTTCCCAAGAGTCCTTGCGGGTCAAGGCATCAGCTCCGAACACGATCTCATAGGTACCTTTCCACTGGACAGCGATGTTCCTGAACAGTAACATGTTGACCTTGATTGCCAGGCCTTCTCCGGTGTCAAAAGTTCTCCTTATCAGCCTTAGCTCACGATGTATCCTCTTCTCTCCTTGCCTGACTACTAAAACAAAGACATTATTGTAACTAACAAGGGCACTTCTTCCACCTGCAACACAAACGTGTGAAAGAACAAAATCTGCAGCACACATGACATTCAAACTGTTAGTTCTAAAGTGAGAGCTTCCAGGGAATGCAATTCAGGCCTACAAGATTGAGCTAACAAAAGAGAAATGACATATGAGCTTTATGAAATTGCATAGAAAGAAGGCACGTTCAGTTAATATTCCTACCTACATGTAAAATGAGAAGATTAATAAACACATTTAATAATCAATGGTTGTCAGTTGCACAACACAAATTCTTCACGTTAGCGTTTTCTGCTAGTTACATTTGTTTCTGCATTAACTCTTCACGTTTACTATTCAAGGAGCTAACAGGCACATACATCAAAAGAAAATCCGGTCGCAAACGGGCAGATTCTCAGAATCTGCCCCTTTGCGACCAGTATTTTTGCATTTGGGATGCATCATTCCAAATGCAAAAATCGCAATTTAAGTAATCTCTAAATTGCGATTACTTAATTACGATTGCATTTAAGGAATCGCAAATTGAGATTCCTTAAATGCAATGCAACAAGGTAAAAAAATTAGCGATTTCAGCTACTAGGGGCGCAATTTACCATGAAGTTGAACTTCATGGTAATTTGCTAAAACTTTGAGAAATGCACTAAAGTGCATTTTTCAAAGTTGAAGAGTTACACACACACATGTCCTTGGGACATGTGTGTGCGCAACTATATGTGCACGGATCAATTTCAGGGGTGCAACAGGGTGTCCTTTTGACACCCCTGCACCCTTGAAATTGCATGCGCAATTTGCGAGTACTTAGGTACTCGCAAATAGCGCTCGCAATTTCCCATTCATTCCTTATTTGCGACTCGCAATTTGCGAGTCGCAAATAAGGAATGTGAAGGAATCGCTATTATTATAGCGATTCCTACAAGCATAGGATTTTGCGAATCCTTAATTGCGAATCCTTAATATTCGCTATTAAGGACTCGCAAAATCCTAGCTTGATGCATGTGCCAGTAAATGCATCACGTTTTATGCTATTACATTTCTAGATCCTAACACATTATGTTAGCACGGCAAAGGATTATATGCGGGTGCGCTCTAAATGTGTGATTATAATGCACCCCTACAAATGAAATGAAATTTCCGCTACATCACTATTTTCCCACATGCATGTGTGCTTGTGATTAAAAAAAGGCCATTTCACATCCGGAGATAAAACAGAAAGCATTTTATTTCACGTGCTTACCCTGATCTACAGCTTTCAAAAAATGAAATATGGTGCTGTTTGCGTGCAACAACATATTACAGGTGTCCTTGAACCTAAATTCGAAGGATTCTTTGAACTGTATATAATGGCTATGAGCAGCACGCCTTCCCTAATAGGCCTGCATTAGCTGCACTCAGAGGATGATATTTCTAGATGTTGAACTATGATCATGTGTTCCCTCTAATAAACCATTTTTCTCTCCCTTGATATGCCTGTGACTGTTCATTTATCTCAGCTGTAAAACATCTTGAGCTGACGTACTTCCTGCTCCTATACAGTGTTTCAGCGGGATTCCTTTCGGCGTTGGTAAAAGAATGCAAGGATAAAATGGTAATTTGCGAGATGGATTATGAGTCTGACCGCTTGCATGTACCTGTTCAAGGTAGCACAACGTTTTCTCTGGCGGTGCTGGGCTCCCCTTTCAAACCTTTTTAGTGAATCCTGCTGATTTCCATCAGTGCTGTCTCGCTAGGCCTGCGGGGGGCAAAGGAAATTAAAGCCTTGGTGATTCATATCTGTGGCTGTATCACAGCGCATCCGCCAACGGAAGTGTGGCGGAATTTCCAGGAGTATGCTTCATTTCCTGTTTCTCCCCAAACAGAATCCTAAAAAAGCATCATTCTTGCATGGACAATGAAAAAATCTATGAACTCAGCTGAAACAAACAAAAATCATAACATCCAGTTGCTTTCAGCAATGCTAGTATAAATAGTTAGTTTCAGCTTACCCAGATGCCAACTTTCTACCGTAGTCTTTCGAATTCGATTGCAAACGCAATGATCAGAGCTCTTACCATATTACATGTAATGTATCCGCAATGGATGACACCAGCACGCATTCAAGCGAACCTGACAATTCAAGCATGCCCTTGTTGTCTTGCATACATTCCTGCATCCTTCTTTGCAAGAAGTGTTGATGTCCTTTTTGGAATCTGCATTTTAAATAAACTTTAGCAATGTGAATCGTTTTGGTTTTATGTACTGTGAGAACATTTTTTACCAACCTTCACTAAGGCACAGCACAAGTGCAGCGCATGTAGCAGATGGGCAATGAATCAATCTATCAATCAATCAATCAATCAATCAATCAATATGTATGTATATACCACTAATATTACCTAGGCGCTGTTATTGCAGGCTGGTATCTGCTTAGACAATCATTGACAAAGCGATAGAAGTGACTCACAACTGAACGTGCCTGGATGCTTCCATCCATGTAGTCACTTATCCATTCATCCATGCACTATGTCACTGTGCAACCATGTTTTCAATCACTCATTATTGTAACTCTAACCATTGACTCATTCTTGCATTCCCTCGCTTGCTCAGCCGCAATATCACACACACAATTTCAATAATCAATGAAGCAAAAGAGCGATCACACATTAACAGAAGCACCCTTGCAGACTTTAGAGTAGTTGTCTCATACTACTTACAGCACTCACACCCCTTACAGATCAGCAGCTCACACTACAGAAGTACTCTCATGCCCCTTATAGAGAAGCAGCCAGTCTACCAATAGCACTCATAGCCCTTATATACAAGCAGTCATACACTACAGACTGTACTTTCACACCCCTCTCAGCGAAGAAATATCCGACTACCAACAGCACTTTACATCTGCAACCATGTCTGACAACAGCACACATAGTTTATGTTACACTCTACCAAAGTCACTCTTACAGCCCTCATAAACCAGCAAACTCAGCACCTCCACATCCCTCAGAAACTAGCTGTCACACACTACCAGAAGCACTCTCATACCCCTCACAAACTAGCAGCCACATACTATCGGCAGGAGTCTCACCACCAAGCAGGCTATCAGTCCCACATTTCTGACACATTTTCACAACTTTCATAGACTGGCTATAACACACTACAGGAAGCATTCTCAAAGCTCCCCAACCGATTAACAGCACTCTCACACCTGTCACAGCAGTAGTCTCACACTAGCCAAAGTACTCTCAGATCCCACTTCTACTAGCAGTTACACCCTAGTGGATGCACTCTCACACCCCTCACAGACTAGCAGTCACATTCTGGTGACAGAACTAACACCTGCATAGAAGACTACCAGTCTAAGCACTCCTAAACTACTTACCGCACTCACACCCCTCACAAACTAGCAGTCTCAGCCTACCAACATCATTCTCATACTCCTCGCAGAATAGCAGCCACACTACTGATAACACTCATTGCCCTCACAGAGAAGGGCTGTTCTCATACACTATCACGAGTGCTCTTGCACACTTTGCAGAGTTGCAGTTGCACACTACAGAGAGCACTTTAACATCCATCCGCCTCCCCCGCAGAAGCTGGAACAAAGTCACCGAAGACCAGCTCAGCTCAGCCCTCGTCAGCACCCCACCACCGACTACGTCAGATGCAAACACTGCAGCACGCAACCTCCACCGCTGGATCACGAACTGCACTGACACACTCGGCCACCCTCAAGAAAGCCACCGGAAGACACATCAAGAAAGCAAGCTGGTTCACCCCTGCAATCCAAGAATCCAGACGATCCTGCAGATGACCCGAAAAGACATGGAGGAACAACAAAACCCCGGAAACACACGCCACCTACAAAGCAGTCACCAAAGCACACCACCAAATCATCAAATCCACAAGGAAGAAATCCCTCCAAGACAGAATCCTCTCCAACGCACACAACACCAAAGAACTCTTCTCCATCATCAAGGAATTTGCCAAACCCTGCAGCGAAACAACAGACGTCCCACTCTCCCAAGACCTCAGCAACAGACTCAGCACCTTCTTCCACCACAAGATGAAGATGATCTAAGACAACTTCAACACCCAAGACCACCTCACTGCTCTAGCTCCACCCTCATGTGACGCCACCCAACAGACCCTGCTCAAATGGATCCTGCTCATTACAGAAAACACCTTGAAGACCATGAAAAGCATCCACTACAGAGCACCCTCAGACCCCTGCCCACACCGCATCTTCCACCCAAACTATGTCAGCGATTAACTGCTCCTTCAAGACTGCCACCTTCCACAATGACTGAAAACACGCCGAAGTCAACCCCTTCCTGAAGAAACACTCTGCGGACCCGATGGACCTCAAGAACTTCAGGCCCATCTCCCAGCTTCCCTTCACAGCCAAGGTCATCGAAAAGGCCGTCAACACCCAGCTAGCAAACTTAATCGAAGCTAACAACATCCTGGAAATCTCCCATGGATTCCATAGCAATCACAGCACCGAGACCGCCCTACTCGCCGCCATCGACGGCATCCGCTCCCTCCTCGACCAGGGCGAAACAGCAGCCCTCATCCTCCTGGACCTCTCGGCTGCATTCAACACTGTCTCCAACCTCACCCTAGCCACCAGACTCCACGACTCCGGCATCCGCGGCAAGGTCCTCGACTGGATTTGCTCCTTCCTCACCGGGAGAACTCAGTGGGTCAAACTACCTCCCTACCTCTCGGAACTGACAGAGACCAAACAAGGAGTGCCCCAGGGCTCCTCCCTCAGCCCCACCCTCTTCAATGTCTACATGCCCCTCTCGCGACCATCGTCAGGAACCAGGGCTCAACATCGTCTCATACGCCAACAACACCCAGCTGATCCTCTCCCTCACCAATGAACCCAACATCACCAGACACAACTTCCAAGAAGGGATGAAAGCCGTCACCACCAGGATGAAGAACAGCTGCCTGAAACTCAACTTAGAAAAGACAGAAGTCCTCATCCTTGGCTCCACCCCCTCTGCATGGAACGACTCCTGGTGGCCCTCCGCCCTCGGAAATCCCCCACCCCAGTGGACCACGCATGAAACCTCGGCATCATACTAAACTCATTGCTCACAATGAACCCCCGGATCAACGCCGTCTCCTCGACCTGCTTCAACACCCTCCGCATGCTTCACAAGAACTTCAGATGGATCCCAACCGATTCCAGAAAAACTGTCACGCACGCACTCATCACAAGCAGACTGGACTACGGCAACGCTCTCTACACAGGAATCAACAAGAAACTCCTTCGCAAACTCCAGACTGTCCAGAACACCGCAGCTAGACTGATCCTCGACATCCCCCGTCGCAGTCACATCGCCCAACACCTCGCCAATCTCCACTGACTACCAGTCGAAAGAAGAAATAACCTTCAAACTCCTCACCCACATATACAAGGCCCTTCACAACACAGGACCCGCATACCTGAACAGCTGCCTCTCCTTCCACGCACCCAAAATACACCTCTGATCAGCCCAGCTCTCACTGGCCACCGTCCCACGTATCAGCAAGACTAAAATGGGAGGAAAGTACTTCTCCTACCTCGCAGCCAAAGCCTGGAACACTCTCCCCCTCCACCCGTGGAATTATCCCACATTGCCCAGTTCAGCAAGGACCTCAAGACCTGGCTTTTCGGGTGACCCCAGTACTCAACGGAGCCGCCCCCGTCTCCTCCAGCGTCTTGAGACCCTCACGGGTGAGTAGTTGCATTTTACCAACCCTGATTGATTTATTGAAGGGCGTAGGAGAGCTGTCAGTAATGTGAGACTGCTGCTCTGTGAGGGGTGTTTTTCACACCCCTCACAGAGTTGTATGTAGTGTGACCCTTCTACTCTGAGGGATGCGCGATTGCTGTCGGAGGTGGAAGATTGGAAGTCTGTGTAGGGGGGAAGAATGCTTCTGGTACTGTGTGATTGCTGCTCTGTGAGAGTTGGGAAATACTGTAGGTAGTGTATGACTGCTAGTGTACAAGGTGTTTGAGTGCTGCCAGTGGTGTGAGACTGCTAGCCTGTGAAGGGTGTGGAAGACTTCTGGGTTTTTTGCTGTGTGAGTGCTTTCTGTAGTGTGACTGCTATTACTATGAGGGACGTGGATGATGTCAGTAGTATGAGACTGCTACTTTGTGAAGGGTGTGACAATGTTGTTGGTAGAGTGCGAGAATGGCCAGACTGAGAACGCCAACCAGCCCAGGCATTCTAACACGGACCCGCGGGGGGTTGGTGCTGGTGGGAAACACTGCTGCTGCTTTTGTTACAAGGGGGCGATATTGCAGCATTGCTGCAAAACCGCCCCCCAGAAACAAAAACGGCCCGCTGCTCCAAAACCGTCCTCACCCTTCCGACCCACTGGGAAAACTCCCGGTGCCCACTTCGGCCAGTCCAGCCCTGAGTGTGAGACTGCTGCCTGGAGTGAGGCCGCTAATATATGAGGGGTGTGTGAGTGTTATCTGTATTATGAGAATTGGATTGTGTAAGGGGTGAGAGTAATAAGAGTAATATGAGGCTGCAAGTCTCTAAGGGGGTGTCAGTCGTGTGTAATGATGGTAAGCTAAAACACCCTTTCTCAACAAGCATTTGCAATGCAATAGGTCTCGCATTTACGAGAGTTTGAGCTATTGGCATTGTAAATTACAATGCCTTTTATTTCTGTGTTGTTTTTAAAACAGATAAATAAAAGGCATTGTCATTTACAATGCCAATAGCTTAAAATCTCGCAAACGCGAGAACCATTGCAAATGCGTTCGGTGCCCGTGCTATAAAGATTTTAAAAAAGCGTTAGGAGAGAGCGTGTCCTGCCTGCAAAAGCAGACAGGACAAAGCTATTTGAGAGAATAGTGCTCGGAGGCTGTAATTAAAGCCTACAGAGTAACAACACACATAACAGGGGGTATCCTCATGGGAGGTTACAAAATGAGACATGGCGGTACTAAGGAGGGACTACTAAGCATATTGACCAATGAAAAGCCACAGTTTACAGTGGACAATGACACAAGCCAATGAAAAATATGGGCGGAGAGTGCGTGGAAATTCAAGTCCATACCTGAATACAGCATGCTTCGCAGAGCAGCGAATGCGCTGCCCAGGCTCGACCTAAAAAGGTCAAACCATAGCTACTAGGTTCCACAAATTATGAATTTTCTTTGGGAGCGCATATGAAAAAAAACCAATATGGCAGTAGCTATGAAATGTAGAGCATTGGCCGCTGTTTTAATTACAGTTTAAAGAAATGCATAAGTGTGCACGTCTTTACTTTCGCAGCATAAACCTGTAATGCAACAAAATGTCTTTATAAAAAGAAATACCTAGGAATCAAAGAAAAACAGCGCCAGAAAGCAGGGGTGCATGCATGTCAGTACTTTGAGAAAAAAAATCTATGAATTCAACAACATTTTATCATGACAGTAAAATGAAACTAAGGTACAACAAGGGCAATACACAGATGGCACAGTCTAATTATGAGAAGCAAATGCATACAATCACCACTGCAGTTTCTAAAAATAAAGAATCATAAATCAGCAGTTAAAATGCCATTATGCCAACAAAGTATGCGAATCAAAGAAGGACAGCAATTCTCATTTACAAGTTACGTGTCATTTTACATTTGCTTTACATCAGAAGCACTACAAATGTGACAATCGTCTATGAAACACCAGGAATTTGATGCACAGCAAATCCAAGCAATGTCAAAGCTTTCTCCATATTTCTTTATATGTCTTACCTCATTCTCTACACGTTTATTAAAGAATTGATCACATGTGGTCTTCCAACAAATAAATCTGTTTGTAAAAAAACTTAAATATGGGGATTTTGAAGGCCTAAAGAGCAGCAGTTTTTTCTAAGGCGTTCAGGAAGCATGTTGTTATCAGAGCAGGCTATAATAATGAAGGCACTTCCCCTGTCCTTCTTCCACTCTTTGACAGAATCAAGAGCCTCCTATACAATGATCTCAGAGTTGTGATCAGTTTATGAGGGACAATTTGTTTCGACAGGCAGATCAGAGCTTTTGCCATAAAAGGTCAGTATCATAGTCTTGAACTTGATGTGAGACTCCCTGGGAATCAATGCAAGTTTAAAAAAAAAAGAAGTGAGATATATCACCGTTTATGGGATCTTACACACTGCTCTAACCTCTGCATTTTGCAGAACCTGAAGTTTCCTTACATTGGCTCTGATGTTCTATCTATTAAAGCTTTGGCATAGACAAGTGTGGCGACTATGATGGTCCTTGCCACTGTCACCTGTTTCTCGTCAGGCAAAATATACCTAGTTTTTCTTAGAATCTTATGATGAAAATTAGATAGAGAGACTATATTGTTGGTATGCTCGACCAAGCTATCCTAGAGTCAAACATGACCCCTAGTATTTTAACCTTATCGCTAGTGGTAATTTCTGAATTTCTGTATCCAATCGATTTAGACTTGCCACTATTTTTTCCGAACAAAAGTCTGCCAACTAGCAGAAATTCAGTCTTTATAGTGTCAACCTTTAGCCAATTGTTTATCCAAGAGTATATTTTAGACAATATTTCAGCAACTAAAGTTGTGTCCTTAGTCAAGCTCCGAAAGATGTGAAATAACAGTTGGGTGTCATAAGTATAGTGGTGAAACTCAATTCCTAGCCTCTTCAAATGTTAGAGCTAAAGATTAAATGACAGAGGTGATGATAGGAGTAATCACACCTACTATTATCTTCTGACCACAACTCCAACCTCCGATTTAGAAAGAAGGGATTCTTACAATGTCCCGGCCACACCAGAAAAACATCTCTAATTCTATTCATAAGAGTGCCATGGTCAAAGGTGTTGAACAATACGCTCAAGTCTAAAATAATAATAAGTGCATGGGTCCATGCCCAGATTAATAAAAAGACTGATTGTTATATTTTCCAAGGCAATTTCGAAACCTTACAGTTGTCAAAAGCTTTAATTGTTTGCCTGCCAGCATTTCATTCTTCTCCACAAAGTCTGCAGTTTGTTGTTGCGGTGGTGCTCCCCACAAACAGATCAGATATTACACAGGCAGCAGGAGTTAACACTTTCCAAAAAGCATGGACAGCACCAGTACATGCTTCTCTTACACAGAATGGTAGTGGCGAGGTCAGAATGAGGATACACTCCTGCACAGAGAGAACAGGTGCCGCAAGTGTAGCAGTGGTTCACACTCACATACTTAAAACACATAGGGCCCGAGTACGAGTCTGGCGGTCCGAGGACTGCCTGACCCGTGGTGGTGCGGCGGTGGCGGTCTTGTGACACCACATTATGACCCTAGTGGGTCATACCACATTGGGATTGCTGACTCCGCCAGGGAACAGCCGTTCCCTGGCGGTGGTGCGGCGGCCCAGAGGTATCTATGTGCTTGGCAGGACCGCCTCAGTCCTGCCAAACATATAATGACTTTCATCGCCGCCACTGATTTCATGGAGGTCTTTCGAGGTGGTGAGAAATGAAAGCCTCACGCTTTGTGGATGCACACAGGCGAGCACAACATGTGCCCCCCTGTGTGCATGCACAGAAGTTCCAGCACGGCATGGACTTTTCAGTCCTTGCCGTGCTGGAACTTCCTTTGACGTTCCCATTGCGGTGCCTATTTTATAGGCACCACCATGGAAACGGCTAAAGTCAATGCCCGCCACCGACAAAAAAAATCATTATAGGGCAGGTGGTCCTCACGCGGCTTTGGCGCAGCGGCGCCAGTGGATGGCCAGGGCAACTGTGCCAAAGTCGTAATCGGGCCCTTAATTCCCTCGCATACACAAAATAGTAGCAGCAAAACCAGCAGAAGTGCACAATCCATCACAGATAGTAACAAGAAACATAGGAGGCAGCAGTGCACGCTTAGTTAAAACAGGTACTGCAGGGGCCGCAGTAATGACATCTTCACTGTGTATGTAATAGTCTTGGTGTGTGTGTGTGTGTGTGTGAGTGAAAGAGTGTGCGTGTGTGTGTAGGCAGTTGGGACGACCATTTCCCTCTAGGTCATTACAGGCAGCATTTCCAGTCCTGGACTTTCATGTAATAACCAAAGGCATCCTTGGTATTGTAGTGTTAACTTGTGACGGAGCAGGGTTTTGCGAAAATAAAAACTGCTCGGATTAAATTTCTCATTGTGTGGATTATTAACAAAATGGTGTGAAAATTAACAGTGCAAAACTAAAAAGGGGAAGATGAAAACTGCGCAAAAAAGTGCTGGAAAGAAATCAGTATTTCCAATGTTTTTGTAGTAGGCCGCAAATGTGAATGATTAATGCAGAAATAACAGCCAAAGAAAATAATAATAGAAGTCATAAGTTTAAAAGAGACATGATCACTAACTATTTGAAAACATCACTAATAGTGGAGTTTTGTAAAGTGACAATGATAAACTCATGTGTATTTGTTTTTTCTAGAGCACATTTTACTTTTCCGCAGAGAAGGCCTCAAGAGACTTTTTAGGTTTAATTTGCTTATTAAACGTAGGCTGCAAAATAATGTATTTTGTTCTTCGTGAGTTCCTGATGATGGCCAAGGCTGTGTGGATGAAGTAATGAACATTATTAATGGAATTTCCTTGCCGAGCAGTGTATGTGGACACTTGTGCTATGAGTTTGATACATTAGCAAGTTGGAGAAATGTACAAGCTGCGGAAAAGATTATTGGAGTTTTCTATGCTGAAGGTTGATGACTGAGGTTTTCTACAGACAAAGGAACTGTTGAAAAGTTAGGCACACCGAAAGTGGAGTGACCAGACACCCCTGGTCTAGTCCAATGGGATTTAAGGATTTTCTGTGTTTTGATACATGGGGGGGTTGGATCTTGATGAATTAGGGTATAATTAGTAGTGTCAGAAATTATAGTTAGGTCAGACTGGGCAGGTTACTTTGCGAGAGGAGAGAGTTGTGTTGCTGTATTACTAACTTAACTGGATAGCTGTTGTACTGCTGATCCTGACTCTTTAACTTTACTCCTCATACCTCTTGGGGGTGCCTTAGCTTACTCTCTTGGCCGGAGAGTAGCTTTTCAGACTTCTAGCATATTGTGCTAAAGGGTTCGTATGATATTCTGAATTTGCATTAATCTTATTTTGCAAATGTCCTTACTCTTTTGTCTCTTTGCCTATCCACTCTCTCATTGACACGGATTTTGAGATGATATTATGAATTACTATATTATTGTTTCACTTGAGTGGTGATCTATGATTCAAGCTGTGTTGTACTTGATGAGCATTCACATTACTATTGATAAAAGCCCATTGATAAGTAATCAGAGTCTGTCCTTATTAATCTCAAATGTTATATTGAATGATTATTTCTTTATTTAGGTCCTCATTGTTAAAATTCTGTCAATCCTTTGCCAATCCCTGTCAACTATACAAGAATCATCGGAGAGAAAACTGGACCATTATAGACAATAAAAACTGGTAGCATGTTTTAAACTCATGCAGCGTGAAAGGGACTGTTAGGTATTAAATTGGGTCCAGATGGTAAAAATTGGCAAGCCCCGTTCCTCTGCATCAGTTTTTGGTAGCAGACTTGGTGTTATTGATTAAATTGGCAATAGATTAGGACAGAATTAATCATTTTGGTTATTAATATTTCATATCATTGTTATATGTTGTGGTCCGTCGTTGACCTTAAGAGAGACGGGTCCGAAGTGGCCTAAGATCCCGGGATGATATTAGCCTAATGGGCAGGTTTTAGTGTGGCATACACTAAGTGGTATTGCGTTGTCTGCTGGTGTGGTATTAAGCAATAGTTGGGTTGTTAATATTGCACAGGGAACTTTTGAAGTTAGTATAGTGGAGATTTATTTGGGTACCTTTAGAAAGCGCAGCTGAAGAAGTCCCGAGAATTTACACTTGATTGAGGGTGGAATAACGCTGGTCGATATTCTGCTGATAGCAAAATAATTCTTGAGTGATTGAATCTATCTCTTTCTTTTAGTGGAGCAGACAATCAGGCTTGTTTATATGTTGGTTCTAATCTTGTTTTCCCTTAAAAAAAAGTTTGTAATTTACTGCTGATTATTTTTGTAAAGGGAGGGTCAGTTGTAGGAGTTATACTGACGTCACAGAGAGCCGCGCTGGCATTGGTCAGCTAGTGTGAATCGTCCCGAAAGAGTGCTGTGCTGTTATTGGTTGGTTGGTGTGAGACACGCTGGTATTGGTCAGTGTGAACGAATAGCTTTTGTTAAAATACAGAAGAATTTTTCCTTCGTTTGCTTGGTTTTTAGCGTAACAAACAAAATAAAATGAAGTTATTGAAAATGATGAAGACTTTGTTTAGGAAAGATGAGCCTATACCTATTAGAGAGGGAATTCCTATACCGCCTGATGGTACGCCTGCTTCATTTATATCTTTAGAGCGAGGATATCACACGTGTACATGGCTGGAGAATTGGGTGAAATATACAGAAGGAGATGGGAATTTGGCGCTTCTAGAGTACTGTACTTTTAGTGTAAGAATTTTAGAAAATTTGAGATATCAAATGAATCAATTGAGACCAAATCCTAGACCTATGCAGTACGAGGCGCTTGAGGAATGGGAACATGAGGCATATAAGAGAAATAGAGACAGGTCTAAGAATAAATACAGAAATACTGTGAGTAGATACTCAGAGCCAAAATGGGATGCTCAGATGTCAGGGTGCAGAAAAAAAGGAGCAAAGACTCTCCAGTGCTCCTCCGTATCCTGGAATGAGCCGGTTGTAAAGAGATCACCCGCTCGCAAAAGGTTGCGGGTGATCGTCGCGCGCAGCCGGGCATTTCTTCCAGTACTCCCAACAGGGAGGACCGCAGAGGCAGTGGCCGGTCTAGTCTTGCGCTCCTCGACACGAGCGCGAGGTCTGGACCAGCTGTGAAGTGCGCCGGTTGATTGTAGAACCGCGCACTTCACCAACGGAATTTCAGGGTTAAGTAGCTAAACAACAGGCTTCTAGTTAGGTAGAAATAGAGTAGTTTTGGGAGCCAGGCTTAGGCGTAGGATAGAGCGTTTCGGTTCGTCGGCTTGTTAGTTAGGCTATAAGCTAAGAGAAAATTATAAGTTAGGAAGAAGAAGAAAAAAAAAACGAAAAGCAGAAGTAAAAAAGAATTACCATACTCACCATCCAGAATCTCAGTTCCTGATTTTCCTTCGTCGTCCAGTTGATGGCGTTGACTTCGGAAGTACCTACGGAACAAAACAAAAGCGAATTAACGAAGAAGAGAAAGTAAGGCAGAGAGTGTGTGAGAGAATAAAGGAATGAATGTGAGAAAATAAGAAAGTCTATAATGTTTTAAAGTACCAAATTATCGTTTGCCATACAGAACTCAGAAGAATTAAAAAACTCATTTGAAAGAGTAGAAGAGGAGCAAAAGCCTTAGACACTCTGGGTAAGGAAAGAGCCAAAGGGAGAGAGTGGGAGAGTGGGGGAAGTAGAAGGGAATTAGTAACGATGTGTTCTTCTGTTGCAGTGCTTTCCACAAATGCTAGACGATAGAGAGGGTGTAAGAAAAGAACAGAACGGAATGCAGAAGTAAGAAGGAAGTGGAAGCGCCAAAGACCAGGCAGTCTCTTCTCTGTCCCATTCCCCTTTTCCCCCAACGGGGTTCGCACGGCCGCTGGTAATTACTGAGTGGGTGGCTGTGGGAAAACCAGTGGCGGAATCTGGAAAATCTCATCGTTCTGCTCCTTGGAGTGTCGGCATAGTGAGTAACCACCGCCCTTGACAGAGTGAAGTGCCCACGTCAATACTCACCCGAGCAGAATGGCAGAAGGGTTCGACTTAAAAGATTTAGGGAATGTTCTTAAAGAAATTCAGCATGAGTTGATGGCAGTCAGGGAGGAAAATAAGGTACTCAAATTGGAAATGGAGGCCACTAGACGCGAGACCAAAGAGATAGCATCTCAGTTGAAGACCGAAGAGTCTGGGAATAGGTTCCACCCCTCTCCTTCTGGGACCAGTATATTTAATCAGAGTTCCGCAACTAGTGGGGGGTCAGCTACGCAGGTCATTCATTCCTTGGCGCCTGTAATTCCTTTGGCTCCGCCAGAACGCTTTGGTGGGGATCCCCAAAAGGCCCAATTTTTTTTAACCCAGTGCTCTTTGCATTTCATGTGTCGGCCCACTGTCTTCCCGGATGCACAGTCTCGAATAGCCTTTATCCTATCTTACCTGAATGGAGACGCAGCTTCGTGGTCTATGCCCTTGGTCACTCAGGATTCTCCAATTTTATATAACTTCGAGGAATTCAAGAAAGAGTTTCTACGAATTTTTGATCGTCGAAAGGTGGCACAGGCTACGGATAATGAACTACTGGAGTTGAGGCAAGGGAATCGAGAACTAGTCACCTACCTTGCCCAATTTAACAAACTTGTCGTCGAAACAGATTGGCCTGAGGCCAAAAGGGCAGCCTTGTTCTATCGGGGTTTAAAAGATGATTTGAAGGACGCCTTGTCACAGATTCCAAATCGCCCCACAGAAGTTTCTGCTTTGATTGATTTAGTTTTGGAAATGGACTATCGACAAACAGAAAGAAGAGGTGAAAGACGACGTGAATTTCGACCCAGTGTACCTCGCTTTGATCGAGTCAGATCGGAAGTTGTTAAGTCTGGAGATAGAGAGCATGGTGTAGAACCCATGCAAATTGGAACTATCAGAGGCCCCCTTTCCAAAGAAGAAAAAGAAAAGCGTCGACTGAATAACCTATGCTTTTATTGTGGGATCAGCGGTCATTTTATAAAGGAATGTCCCAAGAGACCAAAAACCTACAAGAAGGAAAACTCTCTGCACCACCAGTAAATGGAGTTGGGCTGGTGGTTGCAAACAAGGATACAACTCCAATCTCTCACCAAGTGGCGAATACACTACAATCTTCCGCTCCACACCTTATTCTGACGATGACTTTAAAGTTTCAAGATCAAGTTCTTTTGGGAGTGGTCGTGATGCTGGATTCAGGAGCCACGGGAAACTTTTGCGACCTCAAATATGCCTCCAGAATTGGGTTGAAAGCTTTACCGAAAGAAAGAAGCGAAGCAGTCAGAGCCGTTGACGGAACAAATTTGTCTTCCGGTCCCATAACCAGTCATACTGAAGTAGTGGAACTTGTCTCAGTTGAAGGTCATAAGGAGGAAATTCAATTCAACTTAATCGATGCCCCACAGTTTGGAATCATCCTAGGGTTGCCTTGGTTAACTGAACACAACCCAACAATTAACTGGAGCGATCGAACAGTGAAGTTTAACTCGAGCTATTGTTTGGAACATTGCTTCGGTGAAAAGCAAAAAGATCGAGATGAAAACCCAGCAGCCTTACTATGCGAACAAAGGATGATGGTTTGTGCGGTGCAAACTGTGAGCTTACCGATTGAATATCAGGAGTTTGCTGAAGTTTTTAGTGAATTGGAATCAAAGAAATTGCCCCCACATCGGTCGTATGACTGCAAAATTGATTTAGAACCCGGAGCAAATCTTCCTTGCAGTCGTATATATGCTCTTACCGAGGCTGAGAACCGTCATCTTAAGGATTACATTCAGGAATACTTGGAAAACTGTTTCATACGTCCATCACAGTCCCCAGTTTCCTCGCCGTTGTTTTTCGTTTCAAAACGTGACGGAGACCTGAGAACGTGTATTGATTATCGCGCCCTGAATAAAATTACTATCAAGAATCGTTATCCCCTCCCTCTGATTTCTGTTCTACTAGACCAACTAAAAGATGCCAAAATCTTCACAAAATTAGATTTGCAGGGAGCATATCATCTAATTCGAGTGAGAAGCGGAGATGAATGGAAAACGGCGTTTAGAACTAAGTTTGGATTGTATGAGTACCAAGTCATGCCCTACGGTTTAAGCAACGCCCCGGCTGCTTTCCAATACTTCATTAATGATGTCCTGAAAGATTTCATAGATCAATGCGCTATCGTCTACATTGACGATATTTTGATTTACTCCTCATCTGAAGAAGAACACCAACACCAGGTCAAAAGAGTTTTGCGTTGTCTGAAGGAAAATGAACTTTACGTAAAACTGGAGAAATGTGCTTTTGGAGTGAAATCTGTAGACTTCTTGGGATTTGTGATTGCCCCGAAAAGGTCTAACCATGGATGTTAAAAAGATTGAGGCGGTATTAAATTGGCCTCCTCCAACCTCGGTGAAAGAAGTACAGAGCTTCATTGGATTTGCAAATTTCTGTCGCAGATTCATTCGAGATTTTTCCCTGAAGGTAGCACCAATAACTAGGTTGCTGCGAAAAGGAGTGTCATTTCAATGGTCTTCTGAGGCAGAAGATGCTTTCCAGTTTTTGAAGAAGAGCTTTACCACGGCGCCCATTCTGCTGCATGTGGATCCTGCTCAACCATTTTACCTGGAGACAGACGCCTCCGAGCAAGCCATTGGAGGGGTACTTTCACAGAGACACAAAGAAACTGGGCAGTTGCATCCGGTAGCATATCACTCCAGAAAACTGCAACCAGCGGAAATGAATTACACAATTTCAGATAAGGAACTCCTCGCTATCAAAGATGCTTTCCAAGAGTGGCGACATTACCTTCTCGGAGCCAGACACGTGGTGACTGTATTCACTGATCATCGAAATCTCCAGTTTCTGAAATCGGCCAGGTCGCTTACGCCACGCCAACTTAGGTGGTCCTTGTATTTCGCCGATTATGACTTTGTGATCACATTTCGGCCCGGAAGGAATAACGGAAAGGCAGATGCTTTGTCTCGAATAGACACAGATGGAAAGAAGATTCTCATTAGTGATCAAAACATAATTCCAGAAACTAAGATCATTGGAGCCACAAGTGAGAAAACTCTCGTGGAAAAGGTTAAAGAAGCCTTAACTTCTGAAGAAATGCAGAGTTGGGCTCTGAAGGATCCAGCTCGGGAGATTATCGATGGAGTACCATTTCATTCCAAGGCCTTGTATTTACCAATTCAAGAACTTCAACAACAAGCGTTGATCGACTGCCATGACAATCCGTTGGCTGGTCATCCAGGAATCCATCGAACGGAGGAGTTGTTAAAGAGACAATTTTGGTGGCCAGGGTTGCTCGCAGATGTTCGAGTTCATGTGGAAGGCTGTGGGACTTGTGCAATGGGGAAGACAGATAAGCGGGCTCCTCAAGGGTTATTGAGACCTTTACCTACCCCACCATATCCTTGGCACACAGTAACCATGGATTTAATAGTAGAGCTACCCTCTAGTCAAGGATTCAGTTCTGTATTAGTTATGGTAGACGCCTTTTCCAAAATGTCGCATTTTGTTGCCCTAAAAGGAAATTCATCTGCAAGACAAATTGCCACTCAATTCAACCAAAGTGTGATTAAGATACATGGCATACCAAATGTTTTGATCACAGATCGTGGGTCTCAATTTCTATCTCATTTTTGGAAGGCTTACACTAAGGGTTTGGGAATTGAGACGCGTTATTCAACGAGTTTTCATCCACAAACAGATGGGCAAACAGAAAGGGCAAATCAAGAGTTAGAAAAGTATCTTAGGCTGTTTCTTTTGGATCAAGAGGGAGAGTGGCCCGATCTTCTTTGGACCGCAGAGTTTGCGCATAATAATGCAAAGAATGCCTCTACTGGTTTTTCCCCTTTTTACTTGAATTACGGAAGGCATCCAAATTCTGTGGTTTCCTCTCAAGAAGTGTTGGTGCCAGCGGCTCAAGATTTTGTACAACATCTTAGTGAGGTACATGAGTCTGCCACCAGGAACTTAAGGAAAGCTAAAGAACGCTACAAGCAAAGTGCAGACAAGAAGAGAAGGCCAGAACCAGATTTGCATGTAGGGGACATGGTTTGGTTAAATACCAAAAATCTCAAACTCAAAGGAAATCCAAAATTCCAACCCCGTTTTGTAGGTCCCTTTTCTGTGGAACAAGTAGTGAATCCTGTGACTTTCAAACTAAAACTACCTCCACAGCTGAAAATACACCCAGTGTTTCATGTTTCCCTTCTGAAAAAGGTTTCACCCCATTTGAAAGAGTTGAGGAGTAGAGAACCCATTTTAGTAGAAGGACAAGAAGAATTTGAAGTTAAAAGAATCTTAGACTCCAAGTCTGTTCGAGGTAAAATTTTCTATCTCGTAGATTGGAAAGGTTTTGGCCCAGAGAATAGGTCTTGGGTGGAACAATCAGATGTTCATGCTCCCCGATTAACCAAAAATGTTCACTCACAGTATCCTCACAAGCCTCAGCCCGGAGGCTTAATCTTGCGGGGGGGTACTGTCAGGGTGCAGAAAAAAAGGAGCAAAGACTCTCCAGTGCTCCTCCGTATCCTGGAATGAGCCGGTTGTAAAGAGATCACCCGCTCGCAAAAGGTTGCGGGTGATCGTCGCGCGCAGCCGGGCATTTCTTCCAGTACTCCCAACAGGGAGGACCGCAGAGGCAGTGGCCGGTCTAGTCTTGCGCTCCTGGACACGGGCGCGAGGTCTGGACCAGCTGTGAAGTGCGCCGGTTGATTGTAGAACCGCGCACTTCACCAACGGAATTTCAGGGTTAAGTAGCTAAACAACAGGCTTCTAGTTAGGTAGAAATAGAGTAGTTTTGGGAGCCAGGCTTAGGCGTAGGATAGAGCGTTTCGGTTCGTCGGCTAGTTAGTTAGGCTATAAGCTAAGAGAAAATTATAAGTTAGGAAGAAGAAGAAAAAAAAAAACGAAAAGCAGAAGTAAAAAAGAATTACCATACTCACCATCCAGAATCTCAGTTCCTGATTTTCCTTCGTCGTCCAGTTGATGGCGTTGACTTCGGAAGTACCTACGGAACAAAACAAAAGCGAATTAACGAAGAAGAGAAAGTAAGGCAGAGAGTGTGTGAGAGAATAAAGGAATGAATGTGAGAAAATAAGAAAGTCTATAATGTTTTAAAGTACCAAATTATCGTTTGCCATACAGAACTCAGAAGAATTAAAAAACTCATTTGAAAGAGTAGAAGAGGAGCAAAAGCCTTAGACACTCTGGGTAAGGAAAGAGCCAAAGGGAGAGAGTGGGAGAGTGGGGGGAAGTAGAAGGGAATTAGTAACGATGTGTTCTTCTGTTGCAGTGCTTTCCACAAATGCTAGACGATAGAGAGGGTGTAAGAAAAGAACAGAACGGAATGCAGAAGTAAGAAGGAAGTGGAAGCGCCAAAGACCAGGCAGTCTCTTCTCTGTCCCATTCCCCTTTTCCCCCAACGGGGTTCGCACGGCCGCTGGTAATTACTGAGTGGGTGGCTGTGGGAAAACCAGTGGCGGAATCTGGAAAATCTCATAGTTCTGCTCCTGGGAGTGTCGGCATAGTGAGTAACCACCGCCCTTGACATCAGATGAAGTGGTGGAGAAGAGATGTGATTGCAGCTGGTGAGGGTTTATATCCGGTTGTTATAGTAGAGGATCAGGAAAGAGGAAAGTGTAAAGAGAAAAAGAAAATTGTTGAGTGTTCAGATCCAGATCCAAACGAGGTTGAGGATGATTTATTGGATGAATTATTACTAAATAGACCTCCGCCATATCAGGAAGAACAAGAAAGAATTACCCCAAGTGCTCCATTGATTCAAGTCGAAGTTCCTCAGCCTTCTCAAGTGAGAAATACAAATGTAGTGAGTCAGCGGAAAGATGATTTGAAACAGAAGATTACTCAATTAAATTTGAATGCAGACGCTTTATCAGTTCCTGTGACTATTGGTCCCATAGTTCCATTGTATAGTGAGGGTCGAAATATTTCACAAGTGCATGCATTGACAGTACCTATTAATGATAATAGGATTAGTATTGGTGCTGGAGTAAGTGAAACAGGAACATTGATTGATATTTCAGAAAGGTCAATGGAAACCCCAAAGCGTAATGTGCTGATAGAACTGAGAAGGTTACTGCAGAATGTGTGAGAAGTGACACCTACATCAGGAGGTTCAATCGGGCCATCGCCAGAAGAGTTGGATGAATGGATTAGAGGGATGGTGTCTAATAAAGTTGATACAAACATAGATGTTAGTAAATTAGAAGCGGATTTGGAGGAAATGATAGTGGATACGATTGAGTAAATATCAGGAGAAAGAGTTATTGTTTTTATGTAAGAATATTACAATGAGGGCAAAGAGTTTATATGAAAGATTTGCTGAAGTGGCACAAACCTATGGAGTTGACATAGAGAAATCAAAGGCTTTACAGAAGACGTATAGATTGGATTTTAGTGATAAAGATTTGGAGAGTTTGAATGCTTCTGATAAGCGATTACAAATTAAAGAGCTAATTAATACATTGAGACGATGGGGTGAATTAGAATGTTGGAAAGGCATATGGGCTAAAAAGAAAAAGAAATGGCTGCAAATCAAGGAGCTTCATCTATGTTTCCAGTGAGAGAGGAGGGGACAGAGACAGCAGTGACTGAAATGATATATCCGATGAGAGAAGTACCAGGAGGTGGATATTTTCACGTTCCTTGGTCAAGGCAGGATACTGTCTTTGACAAATGAATTTCCCAGATTGAGAGAAAAACCAGTTGAATGGTATAAACAAGTAGAAAGTTTTGTAAAGGTTTCAAAAGTTTTGTTGAAAGATTTAGATGGTTTGTTTGACATTGTAGTTCTAGCTGCTTTATGGTTTGAGTGTAAAATAGCAGTAGTTTGGCCAAAAGAGGAATATCCCAGAGATGCAAAGACTGGCGCACCATCGGATGAAGTGATGAAAAAATATAATCAGGTCATTACTTATTTGAAGGGAAAGATTTCACCAAAAGAAACAGATTGGGTAAAAATAGATAGAACAACTCATGAAATGAAAGAAACAGTACATGCTTATTATGAAAGGCTTCTACAGGTATTTAAACAGTATAGTGGTTTTGAAAGCATAACTGATAAAGATATGGTACATTTTGGGTATAAGTTTGTGTTTGGATTGAAACCAGAGATTAGTAACATGATTCAACAGCATTTGATTTGTTGGCAGAATAAAAGTGTAGATGAGATATTGCGGTATGCAAAATATTGTAGTGATGATATTGAATCAAGACATAAGAAGTTGAAAGAGAAATTAATGTGGGCACAAATGAAAGCGGCACAGAAAGGTGGTAATTTTGTAGACCTTTCTCAAACCGGTTTCCAAGGAAAGGGTCAGAATCAGAATATTCAGAATGGACAAATTTCTAACATGGGAGGTATCATGGTGAATGGTGGTGTTTCTACTCAAGGAAGAGGTAGGGGTAGAGGTAATAAAGAAGAGATGAAAAAGAAATTTCCGTGTTATGCGTGCCGCAAGTTGGGACATTGGAAATGCGAGTGTAAGGTTTTCTTAGGGAATAATTAAATGAATCAGGATTTTAACCAGTAAATGCAAGTTGAGGTAAACAGAAATCAACTGCAACCACAACAGGTGGTTACACAGGTTCAAATACCACAAGCTCCGATGCCAAACAAGAATGTGAATGATCAGTAACAAAGATACAGTGTGAATGTGGGTTTCCATGCAGATGAACAAACTAATAATAATCAAAATGTGCAAATGGTTTCACAAAACTGGTTGCAGTGCCAGGAGAGTGATTCAGATACGTCTCAATGACGGTGCCTGAGGGGGGAGGAGGAGTGCATGCTTGGCGCATCTCTAGAGGTAGATCAGTGTGGTCCCTTTGTGGATGGAGAAGTCGAAGGCAATGTGATCACATTCCTTGTAGACATTGGTGCTACCCTTTCCACTGTGAGAACTGTGGAAATCCCTAACCTCCCCCTCTCAGGAGATACTATCCAAGTTGTAGGTGTATCAAATAAATTAATCAGAATTCCAGTGACCAAACCAATGAAAGTACACATTGGAGACTTTAAAGACTTGCATCGTTTTGTGGTGTGTGATACAAGTCCAGTTAACCTGCTAGGTAGAGATTTGTTCTGCAAAATGAATTGCACCATCTATTGTACACCAGATGAGATAGCATTTCATACGCAGGATGAAGATGTGGTATTTAAAATGATGATGTTGAAGCAAGGGACAGAAGTGAATGATTTATATCCTTTATTTACAGCAAAGGATTTGCCTGTTAAATTGAGAGACACGGTGATGACTGATGTATGGGATTTTTCATGGAAAGTCATTGGATTAATGAAAGGAGTTGATCCCATTCAGATTTCGGTCAAACAAGGTGCAGAATTTCCAAAAACGCCCCAATACAAAATGAGTCCTGAGACTATTGCAGGAGTAACACCTGTAATTGAATTAATGATTGAACAAGGTATTTTGAGAGAGATACTAGGGAGTCCTTGTAATTCACCTATTATGGAAATCAAGAAACCGAGTGGTAAGTACAGAATAGTTCAAGACCTGAGGAAAATTAATAAGATAGTGATACCTTGTTGCCCAATAGTGCCAAACCCAGCAGTTATTCTTTACCAGATTCCTTATGACGCAGAGTGGTTTACTGTGATTGATTTGTGCCAAGCATTTTTCTCGATACCCTTACATCCGGATAGCCAATATTTGTTTGTGTTCCGGTTTCGGAGACCATCTTTTGGCATGGTACTGAGTTCATCAAGGGTATACAGAGAGTCCCTCAATTTTCAATCAAATTTTAAAAAAGTGCTTAGAGTCATTGGTAATGGCAGAAGTCTCAGTTTTGGTGCAATACATTGACAATTTGCTTGATGCATCAAAGACAAGGGAAGCATGCGTGACAGATACAATTTTCTTACTGAACCATTTGGCAGTAGGTGGGCATAAAGTGTCACCTGCAAAGTTGCAGTTCTGCCAAAAAGAAGTTTTATATTTGATCCATAAAATTTAAAAAGGAGTCAGGAAAGTATCACAAGATCGAATTAATGTGATCTTGCAAATGAATCCACCAAGAACACAGAAAGAAGTTCGAATGTTCTTGGGCATGGTTGGATACTGCAGACAATGGATCTGTGGTTTTTGACTGACAGCCAAGTCATTACAGAGATTGACACATAAAGATGTGACTGATCCAATTGAACTGGATGAAGAATGCATGAGGGCATTTGTAGAGTTGTGAGACAGTCTTTGTCGAGCACCTGCATTAGGAATGCCAGATTATAGCAAGGATATTGCATTATATTGTTGTGAGAGAGACGGTTGTGCACTTTCAATTCTAATGCAAACGCATGGAACAGCACGTCGTCCAGTGGCATATTTTTCTGCAACATTGGATTCAGTGGCTGCAGCATTACCGGGATGTTTGAAAGCAGTTGCTGCTACTTGTGTGAGTTTAGAACAGAGTGAATCGATTGTAATGGGACATTCATTGAGAGTGTATGTGCCACATTCTGTTTAGATCTTGTTGACACAAACTAGAACACAGCATCTTACAAGTAGTCGGTTGACCAGATATGAGAGAGTGATTCTGGGAGCAGAGAATGTGACTGTGATGAGATGCATGAATTTGAAGCCAGCTACTTTGTTACCAAGTCCAAGTTGTGAGGAAGTGGTGGATGAAGCTGATCATGATTGTCTGGATGTGACAGAACTGTGTACAAAGCCAAGGCATGATATAAAAGACACACCATTGGCTGAATCAGATTGCGTAATGTTTGTGGATGGATCTTGTTTGAGAGATGATAAAGGTTCTTTGCATGCTTCACAAGCAGTTTGTACAGTGGCCATGGTCCTTGAAGCTTCATGCTTAAAAGGAGTAAGTTCTGCCCAAATTTCTGAGCTGGTTGTATTGACCAGAGCATGCATAATTGGCAATAATCTTAGAATAACCCTATTCACTGATAGTCAATATGGTTTTGGAGTTGTGCATGATTTTGGACAATTGTGGTTGCAACGTGGATCTTTGACATCATCTGGTTCACCAATTCGGAATGGTAATTATGTTAATTAATTATTAGTTGCACTACAATTGGCCAAAGAAATTGGAGTCGTAAAATGTTCAGCGCACAAATCTCGACATGACTATGTAACAAAAGGAAATCGTTATGCCGGCCAAGGTGCACGTTTTTGTGCTCAAAATTGAATTTCGATTAACAAAGATACACAGAAATCTGACACAAATTGTCATCTGATGTTATCTTATGTGGAGACATGGGAGAAAATTTGGCACTTGCAGGAAGAAGCTAGTGAGGAAGAAAAAGAAATTTGGATCAAGGCAGGTTGTTTACGTTGGGCTGAAGATGAAGTGTGGGTTTACACTGATGGAAGACCAATAATGCCAGACAGCCTGTTGTCACAAATGGCAAGAATGTATCATGGTCTAACACATGTAGGAAGAGACCCAATGATTAGGCTATTTAAGCAAACATGGTATAATCCTAAATTCAGGGTCATTGCAGAAAGTCTTTGCCAGAGGTGCATAACTTGCCAGCACCAAAACGCAGGGAGTAAAACTGTTGTCAGTTGGGGACGAATTGGAAAAGCAGCAGGTCCATTTACTAGACTGCAAGCAGACTTTATAGAACTTCCTCAATGTAATGGATTGAAATATGTGTTGGTAGTGGTCTGTTTGTTCTCTCGTTGGATGGAAGCCTATCCAACAAGACGAAATGATAGTCTAACTGTTGCTAAACTGCTACTGAGAGCGATAATACCACGGTTTGGATTTCCAGTCTCTTTAGAAACGGATAGAGGTACACATTTTAATAATGAAATAATTCGGATGATTTGTGCAGCATTGCAAATTGAGCAAAAATTACATTGTGCCTATCGACCAGAAGCCTCAGGAGTGGTCGAGCAGAATAATGGTACAATTAAGTCAAGACTTTCAAAGGTGTGTGCATCCACAACACTAAAATGGCCAGATGCTTTACCTCTAGTTCTGATGAGTTTGAGAAGTATTCCTGATAAAAAGACTGGATTATCTGCCCACGAAGTGATTATGGGCAGAGCAATGAGACAGCCAATAGTTCCAGCAAATCAATTGATGAATAAAACTGATGATCTAGTGCTTGATTATAGCAAATGATTGGCTGATGTGGTGTGTTCTGTGTTTCATCAGGTTGGAGAAGTTGCAACCACAACACAGCAAGAACAAGCGCATGACCTAAGTCCAGGAGAGTGGGTCCTGGTGAAGAAACACACAAGGAATTTGTGTTTGGAACTACGTTGGCATGGGCCATATCAAGTGATATTGGTGACGATGACAGCAGTGAAGTGTGGTGACTTACCAAATTGGATACACGCAAGCAACACAAGAAGAGTCCCAAGTCCACTTGAAAGAACAGAAACCAATGAAAGAGATCAAGATCAGGTTGAAAATGAAAGAGAGTCTGAACAGAGTCGAATAAAGTGGGCACCAGCTCCTGGGTCTCATAAGACTGTTGTCAATGCAGATGCAAAAGAGAGTTTGATTCAAGAACAAGTGCAAACAAGAAAGGAAACAAACAAAAGAAGTTCCGAATTGAGGCTTGAATCTGGTGACTCTGTGCAAGTGAAAAAGGCAAGAAAAGGAGACACATGGCCAAAGGGAGTGAAAAGACTGAAATACACTCTGAATGAAAAAGGTTCCAATTGCAATAATAGAAGTACTGAGCCAAACAGAACAAAGTGACCCAGAAGAAGATACAGTTCGGAGAACAAAAAAAGCAAGAGTTCCGAACAAGAAGTACACAGCACCTGAATGGACATATGTGGTGACTGAAGCAATTGATCCTACAGATCATTGTAAGGAAAAGACTGTTGCAGAATGAAGTGACAAGAACTGTTATGAGCCACCCTAAATGAACTGTGTCAAAAATTAAGGGTGCAGAAGAAATTGAAAAAGCTTTTTCTGTAAAGTGCAGAAAATTAAGCTGGAACTCGGTTAGAGGCTATTGGAAAAAAAAAGGGGGAGAAGCAAGAAGTCTTAAAGGATGCTTGGATACACTACACATTTTTACACATTTTCACACTAGTTTAAAAAAATTTTTTTTTTATTTAGTTTGTGCTTTTTCTAGAAAATGGCAAGGGCAAAATTTAAAGAGACTGGATATCAAAATCAAAGTTTAAAATGTAGATGTATTAATGCTTGCTTTATAAGTGTCTTGCTAATAATGTTTGTTTGGTTAATATTAGTTGTTGTTGTGCCTTATTTTATGTATTCTACTAAGAATAATATTACTAATAATTTGATGAGTGAAAAAGTGATGTGGAAAATCTTAAGGAAGATCCACAGACTAACAGTGATAATATATTACATCAGGATAACTCTGTTAATGATTTTTCGTTAAATGTTTTTACTAAACTATTGTACGAGTATGTAGATACTATGGGCGCGAGAGATTGTTACGTGAGCTTGCAATTACCTTCATCTGTGTCTGAGGGGGTGACCTATCATCACCTACCTTTAACATATGGTGTTTTGTGTAGTGTACTAATAAGTTTGTTCTACTAAAAAGGAAGTTTGCAGTATTATTATTCAAATTATGATTTAGTCTTTTCTGAAGTGCCTATTAGAAGGAATATGAATATGGTGAGTAGTGCGAAAAATGCTGAGTATTTTGGAGAATTCTTCCATGCTACTAAAACGATAGATACTGTGTATGCACATCATAATATTTTGACCTGCAGTTTGCGTCAGGAGGAGATTGAATTCATAAATTTAGTGGAAGATAGGAGACAGAATTTTAAGAAAAAGGCTGCTGAGCAAAAGTCCCATATACCTCCTTGGGCTTTTAGAGAAGGAGATTATAAAAAGGGTGAGACATATGCTGCAATGACTCTGGATTGGCATCATGGGGGAAAGCTTTGCTTACTTAGACAGAAAACAACATTTAATAATTATTTTATTGGTTCTAGAGAATGGGACCATACTTTCCTAATTACAGGGGGTTGGGGAATAAGAGGTGGTACCGATCCTGTTTTCCCTGGGATATACTATGTGCGTGGTATGAATGCCTATTATAGGTTGCCTGCACATTGGTATGGGTGTTGTTATATGGGGATTGTCTTTCCAAAAGTGTATCATTTGGAGAATAATCATGTAACCAATGAAAAGAATAGTGGACTAACTCGAAATAAAAGGGAATTAGTGCTGCGGAAATTGTGGGTGATATTTTGGAGCATTGATACCTTCAGTTGGAGTAATCTTGAATTCACATAAAATTTGAAAATTGTCCACGGTGGTTGATCGTTTATCAACAGACACTGCTGGTGGGTTCTTAATGATTGATACAGAGATGGTGGCTATAAGATCTATGGTTTTACAAAATCGACTTGCTCTTGATGTATTATTGGCAAAAGAGTCCGGAGTCTGTAATATATTGAAAATTCAACAGTGTTACACATATATCCCTGACAAAATTAAGAACCTAGAGGGAAATATTACAAATATTACGCATTTACGGGAAGATTTAACTGAACTGAAGGCTGACGGTGCTTGGGAGAGACTTGGTAAGGGTTTCTCTTCAGTAGGTAACTGTTTTTCTGCTTTTGGTAATAGCTTGTTAGGGAAAATACTAACGCCAATAGTTGCTGTTGCTACAGGGATATTAACGCTGGTATTAATATATAAGTGCTGTAAGTGTAAGAAACAAACACTAGAGACTAAGCGGAGAGCAAGAAGGAGAAAGAGAGAAGAAATGGAGTTGGAGGACAGGAGAGGAAATTACTATGAGATAGTAAAGGACATAGATGGGGTTATGTTGAAACAGAAGAAAACTACTGCCTTCTAAGTAGTATCATCAGATGGTAATCAGATGTTTTTTATTTTTTATGATGGCTTAAGTCGCCATCAAAGGGGGTATTGATGGAGCCGGGTTTTGCGAAAATAAAACCTGCTCGGATCAAACTTCAAATGTGAATGATTAATGCAGAAATAACAGCCAAAGAAAATAATAATAGAAGTCATAAGTTTAAAAGAGACATGATCACTAAATGTTTGAAAATGTCATTAATAGTGGAGTTTTGTAAAGTGAGAATGATAATCACATGTGTATTTATTTTTCTTAGAGCATGTTTTACTGTTCTGCAGAGAAGGCTTCAAGAGTTTTTTAGGTTTAATTTGCCTATTAAATGTAGACTGCAAAATAATGTATTTTGTTCTTCGTGAGTTCCTGATGATGGCCAAGGCTGTGTGGAGGAAGTAATGAACGTTATTAATGGAATTTCCTTGCTGAGCGGAGTGTGTGGACACTTGTGCTATGAGTTTGATACATTAGTGAGCTGGAGAAATGTTCAACCGCGGAAGAGATTATCGGAGTTTCCTCTGCTGAAGGTCGATGACGGAAGTTTTCTACAGACAAAGGAACTGTTGAAAAGTTAGGCACACCGAAAGTGGAGTGACCAGACATCCCTGGTCTAGTCCAATGGGATTTAAGGATTTTCTGTGTTTTGATACATAGGGGTTGGATCTTTTATGAATTAGGGTATAATTAGTAGTGTCAGTAATTATAGTTAGGTCAGACTGAGCAGGTTACTTTGTGAGAGGAGAGAGTCGTGTTGCTGTATTCCTAACTTAACTGGCTGGCTGTTGTTCTGCTGATCCTGACTCTTTAACTTTGCTCCTCATACCTCTTGGGGGTGCCTTAGCTTACTCTCTCGGCCGGAGAGTAGTTTTTCAGACTTCTAGCATCTTGTGCTAAAGGTTTCGTATGATATTCTGAATTTGCATTGATTTTATTTTGCAAATGTCCTAACTGTTTTGTCTCTTTGCCTATCCACTCTCTCATTGACACGTATTTTCAGATGATATTATGAATTACTATATTATTGTTTCCCGTGTGTGGTGATCTATGATTCAAGCTGTGTTGTACTTGATGAGCATTCACATTACTATAGATAAAAGCCCATTGATAAGTAATCAGAGTCTGTCATTATTAATGTCAAATGTTATATTGAATGATTATTTCTTTATTTAGGTCCTCATTGTTAAAATTCTGTCAATCCTTTGCCAATCCCTGTCAACTATACAAGATTCATTGGAGAGGAAAGAGGACCATTCTAGACAATAGAAATTGGTAACATGTTTTAAACTCATGCAGCGTGAAAGGGACTGTTAGGTATTAAATTGGGTCCAGATGGTAAAAATTGGCAAGCCCCCTTCCTCTGCATCACTTGCTTCCATTGAACTAATTAGGAGTTTCACACCTGAAAACATTGTAGGTGATAAGTTCAGAATCTAGACAGTGTCCTTAATGACCTGGAGTGAGGTGGTCACTCTATATGTGTGGTGGTGTGATGCTTAGTGGCAGGAAGGGGTCTGTGAGATGGTGTTGGTGTATGTTAGAACATATTTGAAGTAAGAAAGTAAGATTTGATTGCTGGGGGTTGTGTATGGTCTTCCAAGCTATCATTCACATTTCTTGTCACATGCAGCAGCAGTAACCAGTCAGTAAACCTTCTTCCCAAGGGTTTCTGCTAGTGAACAGAATAATAGAATCACCTTCAAGATGCAGCTGGCTGAGATAAAGTAACTTCTTATCCATTTCTACAATGGTCAAGTACAAAGGTAAAAATGTATGCAGTAAGGAAGTAATGAATGCTTGAATACACATCAATCCTCTTAATTTCATTGCATTCTATTGGAATTGATGATAGATCTTCCAGTCCTTTCTATATTCTCAGATTGAACAGGACTCTCCTTTCAGGTCCCACCAAAAGACAGGATTAGCTTTCTTATGTTGAAATGCCTATTGTATTACTTAGACTCGTCCTAGGGTCAGCCCACTTCAAATTTCTGTTTGTTGTATAAAAAACGCAGGGTCTGCCCATGTGTGAGCATGCATTTGCACACATGGTTGCCATCTTTCAATAGTTTTTGTTATACTTTATCACAAAATCATTGAAGGATGGCCACCATGAATGTGCATGCATGTGTACATTCTTGCATGTCTATCTTTGAATGCTTTTTTCCATAAACAATAGCAGAAACATACAAACTTTGTCAAAGCCAATAATAGCTCTGTGCCCCACTGTCGCAAGTGAGACCCAGTGGATTTGTCAATGCTTGTTGTAAATAAACGTGAACTGATCAAGGAAGATATGCACTTTACATGCAGCTGGATATTCTTGAGAACACTGTTAATTAGTCAGGAGTCAGCAGAGATAGTCGCTGCACTGTGGTTTGCGTGGGAATCCCAATATTTGAGCAAAGGAGACAATGTCACCAGTTTGACCTGAAATAAAAAAATACCCATAAAGTGATCATAACAGATTAACACTTTTTTGACCCCCAGGAGAATACTGCATATTAATCAGAGGAGACAAACACTGCATGTTGACCAGCAGGAGAATATTGCAAGTTGAGTAGAAGAGACCAAAATTCCAACATGCCTTTTGATTGGTGGAAGCAGACACTAAATGCTAATTTGCAGTGGAACACCACAAATTCATCAGAAGAGACAGCAACTTCATCTGGACCTGCGACAGAATACTAATAATTGCTACACATTGCTCTGCATAGTGAACACCAAAATTGATCAAATGAGACAATCACGTCACCCTGGTCTGCAGGGGTAACATCAAACATTGATCAGCTCAGACAATCATTTCACCGTGGTATGTGCAGGGGAACACTGAAAATTAATCAGACAAGACTCTATTGCAACCTGTAGGAGAATACCAAAAATGTAAAAAAGGTACAACCACTCCACTGCAACCTGAAGAATACCACAAATTCCCAGAGAAGACAATCACTGCTCCAGTCTGGACAGGAACAATACAAACTAGTCAGAGGAGATACTCAATGCACACAGACCTGCAGGGCAATACCGCTGTTTAATAAAACAAGGAAGTCACTGAAACCTTTTATGCAAAGGTGCACCCCTAATTGTTCAGAGGGGACAATTACTTCACCCTGAAGGAATATTGTTGAAAGGAAGAGCAGGAAAAGGTCTGCTGAAACTTAACCTGTCACACTACAGTTCTTATGGGAGAGCAGCCCAGGTCCTGAGAGAGATCAATGTGTCACCCAAAGTGGCTGCTGAGAGGTTCTGAAAATGAGATGGCCTGACTGAACCATGCCTGCCACCTGACAGTTGTGATGGAAGAGCAGAATAGGGCCTGAGGGAACTTAGTTAATTGGTCTTGTATGAAGTCATGTACAGAACAGGACTTGCTGATGGGAGAGCAGGACTAGGCTCTGGGAAGGTCAGCCTATGATCTGAGGTTGTTGATAAGAAAAAGAGCTTGGTGAGCCTAAAAGAGATGAGCATGTCACCCAAAGGTGGTAGTGAGATCTGCAGCACACGGTCAGAAGGATCTCAGATTATCACTTGACCATGCTGGGAAGACGGAATAACAGGGAATGGTGCAGACAGCCCTATCTGAGAGTGCTAATGGGAGAGCCGAGAGTCCTAGGGATCTCAGAATGTCACTGGACAATGTCAGTGGAAGAGCAGGAGCAAGGCATGCTTATAGTGAGCAGTGGTTGTCACTTAATTCCTGATGTGGAATCCAGTTCAGATCCTGCTGCAGCTCACCCTGTCCCTCAAGTATGAGGATGGGAAAGCAGAACACAGGCTGAGAGATTTCAACTTTCACTTGAAAGTGCTGATGGTTGGGACAGGACAGGACTAGAAGGATCTCAGTATTTCACCAAAGGATGCTGGTGGAAGAGTAGAATTGGACCTTACGAAAATGACCCTACCAAGCACATGTTATGAGGGGAGAACAGAGCAGTGGTGGAAAAAGGTTAGGCTGTGACCCAAAGGTGCTGGTGGGAGAACAGAACAGGACAATGGGAGCTAAGCCTGACACCTGAGGGATTGCTGATGGGAGAGCAGGAAAAGATCAGAGGAGGGTCAGTTATAGTTTGGAATCTTACACAGGGAAAGAGCGAGTTCAGCCAGACACCTGAGGGTGGTGATGGGAGAAAAGGACTGGGCATAAGATAGATCAGTCAGTCACCCAGTGGTGGTGATGATAGATCCTACTTAGCAATTGAGGGAGCTCAGCTTATAATTTGAGGATGCCACTCATATTATATCCCTTGTTTAAAAAAAAATCATTTCAAGTCCTGATAATAAGTTGATGAATGAAAGCATAGAAACTAGTGTTTGGGGAACATGGCAGGATCAGGTTGAAGGAAATAGCAAACTTCAATGTATTTTTGGTTGCTTGTCCTTTATTTATCTGGTTGAAAATGGCAGGCATGCGCCCTGTATACAATAAATATATGTTTGTTCCTTTACCCCAACCACACCATAGAGAAGGACTTATCAACATGGCATTTTGAAAATGAAAAGAAAGTTTTGGAAGTCAACTATTTTAAACTAATAAACCATTGTACATAGTGATTATGATTAAGGCTCCCTGTTTTCCGTTTTTACTGATTTTTACAGATAAATACAGACAGAAACCCATTTATTTTCTTGTCTGTATTTATTTTTAAATATGAATAAAAACGGAAAGTGGGTGCTTTTTGAGTGATTCTAAATACACTTTGCCATGACTGCCATGCCAATAATTGTGTGGATTGATAGATAAGTGTGTTAAAAAAGAAAGGAATTTTAGTGGAGGCTTATTAAACACAGTAGATATGCACAAAGTTGATCCGAAATGTGCATATTTTTATATAAGTGCATTGATTTATCTTATGCGGGTGTTCATATCATTGAAACCTGGCAGGCATTCAAACATAACTGCATATTTATTGGCTAAATAAACGTGGAAATATACTAATTTCAGCTTTACTTTTTTCACAAAACCCATAATAAATATGGATAAATACAGATAAAGTTGACAAAAAATAAATATGGATAAATACAGACGGAAATGACAAAAAAATAAATACCATAAAACCGTGAGACCTAATTATGATATACATTATTAGAAGTACTGACCGGGTGGTGTTTGCTGCTTTCAGCACAAATCTCTAAAGGATAATTTTAAGGGACACATTTTTTGCATTTTACAAAATTCTGATAAGACCTAGAATTTTGCTCTGACTTTTAATCAAAAATGATAGTATTCCAAATGTCATTCTCCAAATTATCCTTCCACTCGATGCATTTCAAGGAATATCAAATGCTGGTCTAGCTTTCCAAATGAGGGTAACCTACATACATCTTTGTTCACATTTCCAACACCTCTTCACGTAATCTGCTGCCACTTGCTTTCTTGTAGCTGGGGACAAAATTATTAGAGGGGGATTGGGAAGAAGAGGGATGAATGGGTGACTTGGTAGCCTGGAAGCCCCTTGCCCAATGTGTGTGTGTGTGTGTTTGTGTGTTGGAAATTTGCCCTTCCTACAAGGTCACCTGGGATCTTTTACCTTTTTTATTGACCCTATTTTTGTTGGCTGTAGAACTCTGTGCTCTTTAGCCCTGCTAACCAGTGGTAAAGTGCATATGCTGTCCTCTTTAAACATGGTCAAATTTGTATAAACCTGATTGGCACATTTAATTTACTTATAAGTCTCTATTATAAGGTATCACCTGTACCCACGGCCTGCAAATTAAATGGTACTAGTGGGCTGCAGCGCTCACTGTGTCGCCCACTGCAGTAACCCTGTAAAGCATGTCTCCAGGCCTGCCACTGCAGCCTGGCTGTGCAGTTTGTAAACTGTAATCTATTTTCTACATGGCAAAATAAACCCTTCACCAAGCATAAACATTATTTTTTAATAATTATAAGACACCCTTAAGGTAGGCCTTAAAAGCCCATAGGGTAGGGGGACTATTTAAAAAGTAGGACATGTATATTTAGGGGCCGATTCCGATCTCGTTCGGAAGCTCACCGAACGTGATTCGCCCGGGAAAAATACGAGCCGTGCACGTTTTTTCCGACCGACTCGTAAAGCTGTCCGAACGAGCTAGTACGATGCGATTGTACGTGTTGTTTCCGACCGACTCGTTTCCGGGTCTGAACCGCTCCGACCGACTCGTACGGACATGATTCGCACCACGCAATGGAGACGTTACCCGACCGAGCCAGTACGATGCGCGCTTCGAACAGCCTGACCGACTCGTACCGTCCGGCTCCTAAGAGCTGTCGGAGCCGTACTTCGGGGGTCCGTGTCGGACCCCCCTTCACCCGTAGCCGCACGAGTCGCACACAGGGGGGACCCAAGGGTCCCCCCTACACATCCATGTATGGTGCGGGTTGCACCGACGCGCACCCACTGTAGGGGGCGCCCTTGTCCAAGACGTACCCATTCAGTCAATGGGAGCTCATGTACGCGTCGTACGACCGGCTCCCATTGACTTCTATGGGAATCCGACCGAATCGCATCCGGCAGCACACGGACGCATCGTACTGCCCCGGTCGGACTGCAGGAGTCCGGCTCGGTCGGAAATCTCTCCGGGTCCGGCTCGGTCGGAGAGATTTCCGTCCCAGATCGGAATCGGCCCCTTAGAGTTTTAAATGTCCTGGATGTAAATAACTTCCAAAGATGTTTTTTACTTTGCAAAGGCTGGCTCTCACATGGGTTAGCAATTGGTTTACACTATTACTTGTAATAGGTGCTAGATTCAGTTGGAGAGTAGCAAGAAAAATGGTACATGAACTCACTTTAATAGTAATTTAAAATCCAACGTAATGGTAATGTCAGATGTTTTACTACTATTTTGGAGATTACTCTTTTAGAAAACTTTAATTTTCGTCTCTAAAACCAAAAGGTTTTTCTGCCAGTGGGGGACCAAAAGGTTTTTCTGCCAGTGTTCAGCTGTCACTTGACCCCTGATAGCTCCCATCTGGTGAGATGTGTATTGCTCCCAGATGGGGTGGGGGGAGGGAGCACTCCTCCGATGGTCTAGGAGCTGTGCCCAGCCTGTTCCTGAGCTTCCAAGGATGCCTACCTTCTAACGGGCAGATGAGGCTCACACCTAGGCCTGCTTCCCTTTTGTCTCTCTAGTTGGGCAGGCACCAAACCTAATGGGAGGGTAGGAACTGACCAGAACTGGTTTCGGGGGAGAACAAAGACTTGCCCTCCCCCCCATAGGTGTGCATAGGGCATAAAAGTGGACCACACAAATCTCTCCACAGAATACTCCTGGGCCTGTGAAGAATCAGAAGAAAAACTGCCCAACTGTCTGAAGAAACTTTAAGGAAGACTGGACCTGCTTGTCTTGAACCCAGGGCCTCAGAAGTGACTCCAAGAGACAGTTGGCTGACCTCCTGTTTGATCCGCAGGCACAGCAGATGCTTCCAGAGACCTCCCTCTCTGCAACTGTCCAGCTGACCAGTTCCAGCTGGAACTGACCTGGAGCATGTTCGTGCCTTCTGTTTGAGTGAGCCCTAATCCCCAAGTGCTGCTCCCTAGGTCTTGGACCCTTGGCTGGGGTTAGAGTGCACTCCTCCTGTCCCCAAACTTCAAGAAACGGGAATTAGAAATGTTTTGCTGACTTTTTGTCTCCAGAACCAAGGGAGACTGAGTTTGCAGTCGAAGCCACAGCTGTCGATGCTGAATTGCTGGTTAGCCTCAGCTTGCTGATTTGCCTCGCTGAACGAGATCTTACTTCTAGAAATGTTTCTAACCTCAAACATAGCGGGCTTCATCAGGACTGACACCGAGCAGCATCGGATATCCATTGAGGCCTTTGTGGGCATGTACTCTGAACTTCGCTTGGTCGTAGTTTTCCCACCATCCTCGAAGACAGCACCGGGATGCTACACTTCAGCAGCCCACCATATTTGAGACCTGCTTTGGAACCAGCTTTCAGCTTGCCCCCGACAACTTGTTGAAAACTACTTTTGCTCAATAAAAGTTTCTAAGTCAGAAGGTAAATTTTCCACCGGGATAAACATGGTCCCTGTATCCGACCCACGCTCCATCGCAGTCAGTCTTAACTCTGGACTTTGACCCAGTCTATATATACCAGATACCAGCGGTTAATGCTTTGTGCTTTTTGGTGGTATTTTTCATTCAAACTTTGAAATTTCATATCTCTGGTTCTACTAAGGATTTTTTTCGTGCCTAAAACCAAATGGTTTTTCTGCCAATGTTCAGCTGTCACTTGACCCCTGATGGCTCCCATCTGGTGAGATGTGTATTGCTCCCAGATGAGGTGGGGGGAGGGAACACTCCGATGGTCTAGGAGCTGTGTCCAGCCTGTTCCTGAGCTTCCAAGGATGCCTACCTTCTAACCGGCAGATAAGGCTCACACCTAGGCCTGCTTCCCTTTTGTCTCTCTAGTTGGGCAGGCACCAAACCGAATGGGAGGGTAGGAACTGACCAGAACTGGTTTAGGGAGAGAACAAAGACTTGCCCTCCACTCACAGGTGTGCATGGGGCATAAATGTGGACCACACAAATCTTTCCACAGACTACTCCTGGGACTGTGAAGAATCAGAGGAAAAACTGCCCAACTGTCTGAAGAAACTTTAAGGAAGACTGGACCTGCTTGTCTTGAACCCAGGTCCCCAGAATCGACTCCAAGGGACAGTTGGCTGACCTCCTGTTTGATCCGCAGGCACAGCAGATGCTTCCAGAGGCCTCCCTCTCTGCAACTGTCCAACTGACCAGTTCCAGCTGGAACTGACCTAGAGCATGTTCGTGCCTTCTGTTGGAGTGAGCCCTAATCCCCAAGTGCTGCTCTCTAGGTCTTGGACCCTTGGCTGGGGTTAGAGTGCACTCCTCCTGTCCCCAAACTTCAAGAAACGGGAAATAGAAATGTTTTGCCAACTTTTTGTCTCCAGAACCAAGGGAGACTGGGTTAGCAGTCGAAGCCACAGCTGTTGATGCTGAATTGCTGGTCAGCCTCAGCTTGCTGCTTTGCCCTGCTGAACGAGATCTTACTTCTAGAAATGTATCTAACCTCAAACATAAAGGGCTTCATCAGGACTGCACCGAGCAGCATCGGATATCCATTGAGGCCTTCGTGTGCACAGACTCTGAATTTCGCCCGGTCGTAGCTTTCCCGCCATCTTCGAAGACAGCACCGGGACGCTACACTTCAGCAGCCCATCATATTTGAGACCTGCTTTGGAACCAGCTTTCAGCTTGCCCCCGACAACTTGTTAAAAACTACTTTTGCTCCATAAAAATTTCTAAGTCAGAAGGTAAATTTTCCACCGGGATAATTATGGTCCCTGTATCCGACCCACGCTCCATCGCAGTCAGTCTTGACTCTTGACCCAGTCTATACATACCAGATACCCACGGTTAATGCTTTGTGCTTTTGGTGGTATTTTTCTTTCAAACTTTGAAATTTCATATCTCTGGTTCTACTTAGGATTTTTTTCATTAAAGTGTCATTTTATTTACTAAAATATACTCTATTTTTCTAAGTTGGTTGGGTATTTTTCTTATGTGGTGTTGTCACTTTATTACTGGTTGAGTACTACTTAACTACTTTACACATTGATTCTAAGTTAAGTCTGGCTGCTTTGTGCCAAGCTATGACAGGGTGAAGCACAGGTTTATTTAGTGACTTTTCTGGTCTATACTGACAAGGACTATGCTTATTATTTGAACCCACCCTTGCTAACCTTTTCCCCTTTGCCTAATACTGTCTGCCAGAGTCACAATGCAGTTGACTTTTTTCTGCTTTCTAAGATTACTTCTCTCTATGCTATTTTGTTATTGGCTTTAGTGTTTGTGCTTTTTTAATTTTCCGTTTTTTACATAAATAAAAGAGCAATCGTTTGTTTCCACTGGGGCACATATGACAGCATCAGTCAGGCTGACAAAAAGCAATTATAACCAAAATGAATAATCATACCCAGCAGATTTTCACTGGAGACCAAGCACAAAAGTAGAACATTTCGCATAAACTGTACAAAGAGCATTAATGTCTGGGGCCAATCATACTGAGAAGTCTTGCAATGCCTGATTAAAATAAAAAATAACAACCATTTTCAGTAGGCAAGCACCAGATCCAAATAAACAGTAGCAGATATTTTAGACAAATAGTTCTGTAAACTGTCCTCTGTGAGCATCAGGGCATCATAAGACTGGCGGCATCTCTACGGTCCGAACGATTGACGCCACACAGTAGTGATGCAGTGATGCAGTGGCAAAGCAGCGAGACAGCCACACGGCAGGAAGCCCGAGAAGCTGGAAAGCCGAAGCCCCGGATCGTGAACCACGACACCAGAAAGCCAGATAGTAGAGGAGCAGGGAGAGCTTGGAGGCCGCAGACCATGAGCCAAGGCCCCGTGAGCACCTGTGAGCTCCTGCCGGCCAGCTACCCCGTGAGCCTCTATTTTCCCCTGCTATCCTCCATGCCTAATGCCTCTGACATATTTGGACATCTAAACAGCGGGTGGGAGCCCACAGGAGGGAGGAGGCAGGGGATAGGCAGTCACATAGGCAGAGCGGTGTGGTGGGCTCGAACTGCTGCATCGTTTGAGCCCCAGGTTCGCAGAAGTGACCTGACTAGGATCAGGTGTGGCTTGTGGGCTGGGAGTGCTCCCCCCTCACCTGTTGGAACCCCCGCACTCATACCCACAACCACACTTCTTCGGTCTGCTCGTGCTCCTCCCCTTGCAAATGATGGAAAATTAAAACCCTGGGGCAGATGAGGCGGTGCTCGACTGAAACTGCATCACAAGTCTAGGCCCCCCCATTAGGCGCTCAAAGGCACTGAGGTTGGCATCGGGACCCTGAGCCTCGAAACACATGCAAGGAGGGGTGGCATTGACCTGGAAACTTTTGCTGGCTCAACCAAGGCACATCTGTGGGCCCGACCTGGACTGGTGCATTACGCAGGAACGGCCCGGGCAGGTAAGAGCGGTGGGGCCAAGTTGGGGGGGATTCGACAGACGACTACGATGGAAAATTAAATAAATAATTAATTTTCCCTCATCGTCGTCACCCCCCCACCGCTCTTACCTGCATGGGCCGCGGCGGGCATTGCGGCCTGCACCTTGGTCATTAAACCCAAGTTGCAAGCAGAATAGGCTCAGTGCGACAACTGGCTCCCTCTGAAAAACACTGCAACGCATCCATATTAAAAGGCAACAGCCTGGGGGGCCTCCTAGCAGTGTGTGATGGCCCAGATGAGAAATGGGGCAGAGCTGCAACTCATCAGGTCCAAACCCATAGCCATCAGTGGACACAAAGCACCATACATAGCGTTCAAAGGCAAAGGAACTCAGGAAACATTAAGGCCCTAAGGAATCCTCCCTTTGGAACTTGGAAATTTTCTTTGAAGCTCTCCATACTCAGGAGGATAGAAGCTATGCCTTAAAGGAAGGCGCAGAAGGAACTGACAAAGGCACAGATTGAGCCAGGAGAAGGACTTCTCGCACAAAACGCAAACAGGAAGAGAGAATTCAGGCTGGTAATCAAGTAAAGGAGGTAACTCAGATGGACCCCTGACAGGAAACAGCACATGTGGCAGCAAAAAAGCAGCGTTGGAATTATGGTGTACTTCATGAAGTAGGAAAGGGAAAACTCATCCCTACCTCTGAGTTACCAGAAATTGTGGTTTACTCACCATATCAAGCACAATCACCAGCTGATCAAGTTAAGGGGCCTGGCAATCCATGCAAAAGAAGAAGAGCGTGCTCAAGCCCAAAACTAGGGGACATAAGTTCAATATTCGAGCTGTCCTCAACAACACTAGACCCCTCACCAGTGCAAAACTTGGGGGCAAGGCAGGTAGGAAAAGACATGGGCATAGGAAAGAGTCTCCTCTCCCCCACAACCCAGCAGCACACAGGGAATCATCTGTTGTGCAGTTCCACCGTGAATACTGGCATGAAACAGAGGCTAGCAAACAACCGAGGGCTAAGACTTAAATGGACGGCCCGTCATGAATGAGGTTGCCCAAAGCCTGAAATGTATTGCAGGTAAAATATAGATTTAGATACACCAACTTTCCCAGAGCTATCTCAGTCATTACAAAGATCTCCAGCTTATCTACCCTTTGAACTGCCCTATATGCAGGACAACTTGCTAAGATCCTTCAACACCTCATTGATGGCAGTCACCAAGGCCTTGACATGGCAGACACAAAAACTTGAAATACAGATGGAGACCCTACAAGTAATGGCACTCAGAATGGCGGCCATGGCAAAGAAAATTGATAACATCAACGAAACCAACAAAAGGATGTGGTCAACACAAGGCTTCCAATGCCCAGACATCGTGGACAAACTATCCATGTTACCATCTGTCCTCGCTACACTGGTCACAGCATTGAAAGCCATAAACAACACAGGTTTTGGTTTGTGGCATACTGGGGCAATCAAAAGGGGGTCTCATAAGATGGTCATCCGGTCCCCACTGACGGACACACACACAAAATCTTAAAATCTCAAAAACAGAGTCTGAGGAGGCGGCCTTGGATCCAAATGAGGAACACGGCTCTAGCATCAAACTAAAAGAACAGCCCATGGCAAATAATGCATCCTCGACAAGTGCAGAGGAGGGGGCCAAGCCTTCCACAACTTCACTGTTAATCAGCAGAGCAAAGAAGAGCTTAAAGAAACACCAAAAACAAATGAAAACAGAGCTAATGAAAACAGACACCCTGAAAGTCCGCAATGAAGGCGAAGCAATGAAAAACCAACTGAAGACTACATTGCAGCGTTGTGATTGGCTGTGGGGAGGCTGGGAGGACGGGTGCTTCCTGCTGCTGGCCCGGAGTGCAGGAAGATGTGGAAGGGACTGAGGACGAAGCTCGAAGGAGGCAGCTGTGTCAGGTAAGTCTTTTTTTTGTTTTTTTGTTTAGGCTTTCTTTAGTAAGTGTTTTTTTTAATCTTTTAGGCTTTCTTTTTTTGCTCCCCCACCCTACCACCAGGGTCCGGTAACAGCCGCTACTGGTCTAGACCAGTGGCACCTACGGTTCTTCCAGCATTGAGCAATCAGGTGGTCAACATGGTCTTGAAAAAGATCAGAAAGGATGGCGCCCCTGGCCCCAAAGGCCTCTCAGGGTCATTATTTAGAAGATACATGCAGTTCTGAGTCACAGTGCTTGCCCCGTTGCACGCCGAAAGCAGAAAATACAAAGATATCTCGGACTGAAGGAAAGGCACCAAGCCCCAAAAACTACAGGCTTATAGAGCGGCTGGACATTTTGAGGAAAGCCTACACTAGTATACTTCTTCAGGAGCTAGCTAACTGGGCCTCCACTGAGGGCTTGCTGCCGAATGCAGAAAATACAAAGATATCTCAGACTCAAGGAAAGGCATCAATGCCCAAAAACTACAGGCTTATAGAGCTGCTGGACATTGAGGGGAAAGCCTACACTAGTATACTTCTTCAGGAGCTAGCTAACTGGGCCTCCGCTGAGGGCTTGCTGCCCTTTTACCAAACAGGATTTCGAGTGGGAGGATCCACAGTGGACAACATTGTTGCCCTCTCTTATCTTGCCGGTCAGGCTGTCACTTATAACACATCAACTGTTTTCTCTTGTTTCGTTGACTGCTTCGCTGCCTTTGACATAGTAGTCCGGCACATCCTCTGGCAGAAATTAGATAGGTGGAACATCTGTCTCAAATTATTGCGGGCCTCTTGTCACTCTATACCAATACATTGGTGACAATCAAGCTCTCTGGCATACAGTAACATCAAATATTACCACCAACCGGGGTTTAAAACAGGGGCACATGCTTGACCCAATCTTATTTAACCTATATACAGCGGATCTGGGTCCGGCATTATCCCACGCCAACCTAGCCACCCGACGATTGGAGAAAGAAAAATTCACCTCATGCAGTATGCAGACAACCTCGTTCTTGTATAACATAGGAAAGTGGAGCTACAGAAGGCCCTGAACACTCTGAATTTTTGTAACATACACAACAAACTCGTGGCCAGCACTAACAAAACTAAAATAGTGATTTTTGGGTGCCACCCCAAATAAAGGGTCATGAAATTGAGGCTGGGGTTACAGAGGCTCAACTGTGTACAAAATTACAACTATCTTGGGGTATGGTTGAGCGAAACTGGCAAACCAACCATGCACCTTCAAAAGATGAAGACTAAAGCAAAGATGGTCACACACGCCCTCTGCAAATTAAATAACACCCTTGACAGTCCAACGACCTCAGCCATCAAGAGGGTGCTCAAGGCTAAACTTTTGCCATTGGTAAACAACACGCAACAAGCCTTCCCAGCTATGCTAGCTGCTGAACTTGATAAGCTCCAATGCACGGGGTACAAGAAAGTGTGTGAACTGCCACCCTACACAAGAAACACTTTGATAAGACTCTTAATTTGGCCTCCTTAATCAAAAACCCGAGTGCATGGCCGCCTTGGTCAAATATTTTTATCAGACAAGTGCTGCACCTGAAAATATGATGAAGGCAGTAATAAAGTCAATCTTTAAAATAAAGAACACTCCCTGGTCCATTAATCTCAAAGCTGCAGTGGAAACCCTGCACCTCACAGTGGAGAACTGGGCCCCAGATACCACCAACTACACAGCCATCAAATCGGTAATAAAAAAGCACCTGCAACTCTGCTCATGTGAAATGGACACAAAAGTGCTACACATGAGAGACCTACACGCTTCCTTAATGGCACCCCAAATAAACCAGTTGTGCAAACCTCCCCTTGACCAGGCACTAGGAAAACGTGGTTTAAAACACACTCTATGGACAAGACTGAACCCGGTCTGGAACTTGAAAATATCACACGTTGAAGGCTGTGTGGCTACAGAAGGGAATCGCTGGCTTATATTATATTTTGTTGATCGGCACTGCATATTGCCTTTGCACACTCTTGAGGCCTACTTTTCTACAAAATGCACTAGGTTAAAGAGGCACAACACTTCTTATCCTCCCTGGAAACAGTGGCGGAGATGGGCAAACTCAGAAAATGTTGTTGAAGGGCAAGTTGTTGTTGAAGGGCAAGCTGCCAGAGGCCCCTGCCCAATGGCTGGCTCTTGCCCTGCCCTGTTGCAAGGAGCAGCCAAATGCACCATTGACTCTGCCACAGCTATATCAGCCTTGGGCACCTGGCTGCCCACTGGAACACTTTGGGGGATATTCACAAGAACGTGTGCTAAATATCACCGGAAAATGTTAACGCAACTTTACACATCGCAGCCTATCATGGGAAAATAACCCCGTGTTAACCTGGAATTCACAACACGACGGTACCATGCGATAGTCTCCCGACACCGCGGCCAATGTCCGCGATACAACCACCTCGACGAAGATAAAAACACAAACCCCAACACCAAAAAACATGCAGTGAGCCCATTCGCGAGGAGGAAAGCAGCGATAAGCTGCGCAAGGCCCGCGACACATATACGGCATGCGGGAATAAGCACAACAAAAGCAGGAAAAAGAAAGACAAACCAAACAGAAAACAGCGAAGCACAATGGAGGCAGTCGGAGCCAGCACACAACCCCACAAGCACCATTGGCAACAAAACATTAGACATGGCAGGCCATCATGGACAAGGTGAATGCAGCCCGAGAGCGGAGGAGGACAATGGCAGAAAACCAGAACAGCTGGAATGATGCGAAACGCACAAACAAGCACAAACACGCCAACAACCACAAGGCAGCAATGCACACCGGAGGTGGGAGTCCAGCGCCACACCAGGAGCTGGATGACATGGAGGAAATGGTGTCCACCACATCAGTCTGGAGATGGTGGCAGGACTCTGGGCCCGGAAACTGCTTAAAATCAACAGACACAACAGCAACAGGGAGAGGAACCACCAGGGACTGGCGGGACGGGGGAGATGGCCACAATGGCACACATGCACAATTAAGCACAGCACAACTGCAGACAAACCATGCCCAAGAGGAACAACACCAACCAAGAGCACAAGTCACACAAGTCGGCAATATCACACCACTGAACAAGCACAGAAGTGAAAACCACACTGCCTGAAAGGGAGAAGGGTGAGCCAAATCTGAGCTAAAGGGACATCTCACACACAATGCAGCACACACACATAGGAAGCAGAGCACCCCAACATCGAACACAATGTGGAACAAACACCAACATCTGCACAACCAAACACAGGAGACAAGTGCACCCGCTTGTGGCCGGTAAATGGCCATACGCATCTGGCAAACCACGAAACAGGGACATGATAATGCACAAGTACCAACCCACAGCCCCGATGGGGCAGCAATGCATGTAAGGCAGTGACCCAGACAGGCCGTGACACACACATTGGCATACAAATAAACACTCAACACAGTTGGAGACAAGGGAACGTGCGGAAACTTTATCAACAATTGCGTGTCAGTACGGCCAAGGGAAGTGCCACGACATGCAGACCAATGCAGCAGCATGTCTGAATGAGGAACGTTGGAAAGCGCCCATGTCCACCCCGGGGGAGTCCATCACCAACACAAGTCATTGCCAACCCGCGTATGTTGTCCGTGCATGGATCAGGAGTCCAGGCCAATGCAGCCATGTCCACTGTCTCCCAGGGACATGTGACCAGATCCACAACATGCAACCAGGCGTCGGGACACGTGCAATGGGTCAGATGCAGTCCTGGCTGCAGGTACCTGGTCACTCGTCCATGAATGCGAGTGCAGCAGCGTAGGCCAACATTTCCAATGCGAGATCGTTGTCCACCACATCTGACATGTCGGCGACGTAACCCATCAGCTGTCCCGGACAGATGTGCTGACTCCAACCCCTGGCCCCAATATGCACGAAAGCCCAATCAGGGAGCTGCTCAATGTGGTCACTGCACACGACGACTACTGCAATCTCCCAGATCCAGTTCCCAGCATGCATGCCAAACATCCAGGCATGCCATAAACGGGCATCACAGTGACACTCCTGGTCGTGGTCCAACAGGGGGCGCACACACACGTCGAAATCCAGGTCAGCTACCGTTACGTTGGAGAGGCAGACATCCATGGACCACTCGAATATGCACGAGAGACAGTGCAACACAGGCTGAACGCAGGTGACGTTGGCAATGCGGAAGCTCAGCCTGTAACTGATCCGCAGCACTGTCAATGGCAGTGCCCCCAGTACATGCAGCAGACATGCACGGTACAGGTCCACGTGACTGGAGTAGAGCATGTGTCCGGGATGGTCTGCCATTGCATCAGTGGCTCTGCTTGAAGCGGCACTGTGAGGACCTGCGCCAGTCCTGTGGATGAAACGCCACAGCTCGGAGCAATGAGCAGTGTCTGTGTGCAACGGGTGCAGGCCTGGGGTGTGGTGGGAGTACGAGTGAAGGCCATGTCACGCACGCAAACTACGACCAAGGACTTCTGCGTGTGGGATGTGTACACGTTGGCCTCACGTCTGGCAGTGCGTAGTGTGGGAGTCGCCTGGAAATGCTATCCTATCTGTCAGGGGGTGCTGGGCACATGCAAGTCACATCTAGGAGCTGCAGATATGCTACCGCCAGATAGTGCGGACAAAGGACCATTCATCCCTACAGTAACTGCACCATCTGCATGCATTCAGGAGACGTACAGAGGCCTGCCGTGGGTGTGGTGGGATGTCTGCGACCCTGGGAATCATGGATGATATGCGCAGCACGTGGCACATGTGCGGCCTCACTGTGTGTTACGTTGCCTCACAGCTGCTCCACCCTCCCACGAGCCCCCACACTTGTGTGCCCTGCGCGGTTGTATCACGTGCACTCCTACGGCACACCATTGTAATGCCTGTCCGCGCATGTCCAGCGGCATGCCACCAACACCGTGACGCTGGCCTTTGAAGGTGTGCGGCCAAGTGAGTGTAGGCCAATGCTCCGGCAGGGCGGACACAAGTGTACAGTCCATGGCTGGCTGTGATCACGCTGCGAATGAGGCTAGGCAACTGACTCATGCAGCCGCAGGACTGATACACATAACACTTGGCAAGCATGTGCCAAGACCCCGAGCAGTCTTGCACTCCTACATTTCCCCGTCCGTGCGGGCCCGCCCTCATGGTGCATGCTATATTGCAACATCGACTACTGTGGCCCTGGTGGCGACAACACCCCAACACAGAGACACACTTACCGCACTTCCTGCCCAAGGCCAGGTCCGAGCCACGCCCTGCTCCCCCTGCTGAATCAGCACACCCCTGCGCTGACCTGACGTACGCCGGACCAGCACACGCCGCTTGTGCATGCAGGGGGGCGGGCGAAGCTACATGTCCAAGGTCACTGCCAACGCTGAGGTGACATGGTATCATCCGCTGAAGACAGCACACTGTGATGTTGCAGGGCCCGTGCCCATCATGCTGACACAATGACCACACGGACACACTTGCTCAGATGGTGTGAATGGCTACGGGCACGTGCGCCCGGCCACATTTATTAACAGGCACACATATCGAGTGACACCTGTGTTAGATGTGTGTGGGGTGTGTGCACACCAGCCGGCAAGGGCTGCCTGGTGCAGTCAGAAATCGACAACAGTGTACATCGTAAAGGACACAACCATTCAACCGTAAAGGACCCTTGACCTGAGCTGCACAGAGTTAGTGGCCCTGGATGCACAGCATCCTGCACGGGCCTACCGCCACGGGCCGCTGACTTGCGGTGCACTGGGGCAGGGTCACGAGAGCAGAGCAGGTACCCGCAGATGACTAGGGGGGTTGTCGCGGAGTGTCTCGGTGGACAGTGGAAGGTGTACCCCCAGGGTATGATGCAGAGGGCAGAACCACGCTGAAACAGTCACCATGGTGGAGATGAGTGGAGCAAACACATGTCGGACACCAAGTCCGTCCCAGCCAGATGATGATACAGACAACCCCCAGGCCATGGACTCAGACGCCACCAAAGTTCAACCAGAGAGTGCCCATGAGTCATTGCGCACAGAGTTAGTGGCACCAGTGCTGATAGGGGATGCCGCCTGCAATGAGGCGTGTCCAATGGCATGGACTCCTCCATATCTTACCCAGGACACAGTTCCACATGTGTGGCCTACTGGACCGCAGTGTAGGCCTGAGGCAGTGGCCATTCACCGAGTGTCGCCGGCTTAGGTTGGATGGCCCCACCGGCCTGCGTAGTTCAGGTTCAGTGGCACCACGCGGACTTGCGTTGCACAGGGTTAGTGGCACCAGGTCAGTTGTTGCTAGTGTTCGGTCACCTCCGTAACGAGGATCCGGCTTTCATCCGGACTGAACCGCATCTTCCTCTTACTCCTCTCCGTGCGTTCACTGGTATGGACTCTGCCATCCATGAATCACGACTGGGTGCTGGATGTGGGGCCTACTGGACCGCAGTGTAGGCCGGGGGCAGCGGTCAGCACGGGCCCACAGACACGTGTCGTGTGCTTGTGATGCATTCGTTTGCTCCACTGATAGCAGGGAGTTTAGTGATATCACCCCTGCAGTAGACATCTGGTCACTGCCATTCATGACTCAGGACACAGTTCCACATGTGGGACCCACTGGGATGCTGTGTAGGCCTGTGCCCTCATCCACGTGTCGCCGGCTTGCGTTGAACAGGGTTAGTGGCACCACGTGTCGCCGGCTTGCGTTGAACAGGGTTAGTGGCACCACGTGTCGCCAGCTTGCGTTGAACAGGGTTAGTGGCACCACGTGTCGCCGGCTTGCGTTGAACAGGGTTAGTGGCACCACGTGTCGCCGGCATGCGATATGGAATTATGCCTCACTGATCGAAGAGAGTCTGGTGCTGTGGCCGCTGCCACAGACTTGGGGTCACTGCCATTCATGACTCAGGACACAGTTCCACATGTGGGACCCACTGGGCCGAGGAGGATGCAGGTGGAGTATGTAAATATAAAAGGAGTAATGTGGGCCTGCGCCGTGGAGGCCAGTGATGGTCTGCAGAGGCTGCAAAGGTCGTGGGCCTGGGGCCTGGAGCTTGCACCGGCACGTGGTGGGCCCTCTTTGGCACACGCCGGTGTCGGCAGGTGAGCGGAGCCTCGTTGGTGCGCTGGGGCAGGCATGACGGGTCTGGGGCCCAGCGGCCCGGGGTGCAGCAGGCGCACAGGGACGCAGGCCCCGCCGCGCTCAGCGCCAGACTCGTGGCGGGCTGAGAGGCGCCACCCTGGCAGACACGTTGTTCATTCCGAATGAGAACCACGCCCAGTGCGACGGGCTTTTTGTTCACACCCCTACACAGGCCTGGCGTACGCAGGTCCAACCCACTCCGCCCGCGCATGCAGGGGGGACGTAACATGCGACATTTCCGCGTTCTGCCCCACAGCCTGTGGGGACATGGTAGCGTCCACTGGCCACTACACTCCATGCACCAGCAGTTGATCTCCACATGGCCATTTCCGTGATTTGCACGCTGTGGTCTGTCCGGCATCTCCACGCCACATCTGGCATTGGGTAGGTTCACATTCCTTAGTCACTTGCCGCTCTCGCACATGCCTGCTCCATGCCTCTCCTCACATCCTGCTATTGTGTGTCTGTGGTGCCATGCCGTGGCTGGGTTGTGGGCATGGCAAAGCCAAGTTCCTGATGGAGTCGTGTTGTCGTGTCTGGTCAGTTGGCATGTTGTGTGTCATGTTGAATGTAGTTGTGCTGCGTGCCCATTGCCGATGTCGTGAGTTGCATGACTGTGGGCTGGAGGTGTGTGGTGTGTTCATTTTGGACTTACCAACGGGCACTGCATTTCCATGGGTGCCATCCTGGGAGCGCTGGGTGATGCTGGACTGTCCGGAGATGTGAGAATCATGCACTCGGCCTGGGGAGTTGGCCACGACATTGTTGAGGAGTCCCGGGCGGTCCACTGTTGCCTGCACATTCATGATATGCGTGTGCTTTCTGTTGTGGTAGTTGTGTGCAGTGTCGGCAGGGGGCACGAGGGGTACATGTGTGCAGTTGATTGGCCCTGGCACATGATGGAATCCAGCTATGGCGTAGGGGCCTTGCTTGGTCTCTAGCAGCTCCTGCGCAGTGTGGGTGAAGTGGAGGTGCTGGGGTACCAGGCTGTTGTTGGCATCCAGGACAGGTGTGATGACCTTGTATGGGGCTGGCTGTGTGACTCCTCCGACTCTGGCAGTTGTGGGTTGGATGGTACCAGAGGCCGACATGTGCTGCGCAGCCGGCAGCTTTGTCTGCGGAGGGATGTTGGTAGTCCGCTGGGTTGGGACAGTCAGCAGGTGGGGGATGTGGGTCAGGATGCGGGGGATGGTTGTCCTTTTGGGCCTGTAGTGGGCAATGTCCTCCTCTGGCGTTGGGTCTGGGTGGCAGGTGCGTTTCAGGTGGGTCCGCTATCTTTGTGTACGCTGCCGCTGTGGTGTTCCCGGGGGGGGGCGGGACGGATCCTGGGGGTGGTGGCGGGCCTGGGGTGGGTGGGGGTGGGTGTTGTGTCCCTCATGGGTCTCGGAGCTGCATGATGATTGTCTCCATGGCATCTGTGGGTCTTCGGGTGTAGCTCTTGGCTGGGCTCCCTTTCATGCTGCAGGTAGTCGTCCTGCTTAACACCAGCAAAAGGCAGGTGTTAAATCCCTGGTGATACCGCGGCTTATCGCCTGTTTTTGGTTCGCATCGCAGATCTGGCAGTTTGTTGTGAAAGTGATGTTGTGGTTTTTTTGTGTGTTTTTGCACGGGAACGCCTACTCTGCATCTCATTTGGGTTAGTTGGTGGTGTCCACCGTGGTGTTAAATTTTGGGGCAGTTATCTCGGGAATACTGGCGATGTCTGCAGTTTGCACCCGCTTGTGAATGGGGTGTTAAATCTATCTCCACTTTTGATGAGTTAAGGTGGAGATAAATCGGAGATAAGTCCTTGTGAATATGCCCCTTTGATTCCCGCACTTAAGAACGTTTGTGCTTAGAAATACTCTGAGTTGCGCCACTGAAAGGTTCTTGTCCTTTTAACCTCCACGTCATGAATTAACTGATTTAAAAAAAAAAAAAAACCTGTTTGTTGCACTGAGAAGTTTTATCTTTTTTATAATTTTTGCAATGAATTAACTTAGTTCGAATATGTTTTTATATTGACTATGTTCTTATCTTACGCTGTTTTCACACTTGTAATGGTTTTAAGTAATCATACAATAAAGTACCAATGGATGGTAAAAACACTGAATTAGAAATAGCATCCATAGCCTACAAACTAGCTCCAGACCCCAGTACGAAATATCATGACTTGTAGAAAAAAATAACTAACATCAGCAAACCGTGGGCTCCAAAATCACGCCTCACCAGAAGGTTTTTTAAAGTGGAAGAAAATTAACATTGATCATCCATCATACCCAAACACACATGGGGTTGCGTACATGGCAGATGTGGAAGATGGCAAGAAGAATAAAGGGAAAGTGACTGCCAACCTCCAGCCATCCCTTCCCCACAAACAGTCGCATTTAGCATAAAGCACCGCAGGTGCCAGATTTGGCATGATATCTAGGCCCACCCATAACGCCCTAACAAGCCCAGGACAGCAGTAGTGAGAATCTGAAAAATCAATTAAAATTAAAATCAAAAATCAATAAAATTAGCAAAAATATCTATGGGGTTCTATTATCACAAATGCCCCAGAATAATAATGTTAAAGGTGGTAGTAAATGAACAGTTAGCAACACACACTAACATAAACTAATAACATTTTGACAAAATGGAAAATGTATGCAAGTGTGAACAATTTAGGAAACTCCAGAAGGACTCTTTTATACTAAGTTTACTTTAGTTAGCGTAGGGGAGGAGGGGCTGGGGATATTGATGTGAAGAAGCATTATATGTCATAATGTTACAACATAATATTTACTAGTCCTATTGTGTCCACTAGGATCGGATTTTGATTTTAATAAATCTTGAAAGTATGTTCTAGTGTCCTATTATTCTTGAGTGTGCCTATTCATTATGAAAGAGGGTTTAGGCTCCACTAACTATCCCTGTGAAATCTCACAGTACCTAAAATGGAACTAACTTAAGTAATGGTCAGTGCGTTCTGGGTGATTGCATTCCACTGGGTGCCTTGTCTTGTGTTGGCATATTGACTAAAGGGCTTATTCATGGGATTTTGGCATAGGGCAGTGCTGCCCTAAGCCAAAGTGAAAGGGCAGGAATGCACCGTATTTAAGCAATGCAGTGCATTTCTGTCCTTTCAGCAGCCTGGAGCAACATAGACACCCTTGTACCATGATGCAAGGGTGCCTCCGTTGCATGCAGGATTGTTTTTGTGCAGGATGGGGCACCTTCATGCACAAACACAATACTAAGAGACGTTTTCCTCTTTCTATGTGTACTGCAGAATGCAACACACATAGAAAGAGGAAAAAACAAGGAGAAATAAACATATTTCTTCTCGTTATGCCTCACCTCAGGAGGTGTACGGATATGGCGCTTCCCCAGGTTTACATGTATTTGTAAATCTGGGGCAGCATTAAATTCCATCGGTGTTGCATGGTAAAAAAAAGCACCTCAACGCCCATGGTACACCTTCCGTGTGCAGAGTAAGGCTACGCAGTGATTTGCACTGCATTGCCTTACTCATGATTTATGAGACCACTCAAAGCCATGCACAGTGGCTTTGTGTGGCTTCATAAATCGCATTGGAAGTCCTGCATCAGTCACGCATTTATTACTTTTTTACGTGGTTTTGCACCACATAAATTGGTACATGTGTGATGCAGGGCTCTCAATCTGATACCTGGGCTACTCAAAGGAGGTGGTGTGGTCTAGTAATCCCCGATCACAGGCACACACTAATAACACTCAATAAATGATTGTCCAGTCAGTATTTTTTATTTAGAAAAAGAAGTACATTTATTACACACAAACACACACACGCACACACACACACTAGTAAATACTACGCAATATTTCACAAATATATAAATTGACAGATGGAACATACCATAGATGACCTTGTGTAATCACTAGTGGCCCCCTAGATGGGTCACCCAAACGTATCAAGTTCGTTTAATAATGTGGTTTTATAATAAACCACATTAAGATACCTTTAGCAGGAATCATAGTCATTATTGTGGTGAACAACAAAGCGTTATAAATCATTATAGTGAACCTATACGATATGTGCAATCATTATGGCAAACCAATAAAGCAATTTTGAGGAGTAAACTCTGTGTTTGTGTATTTCTTAGGCATTTGATTTCCAAGCTGCAATTATAAAAACACCTCCTGGAGAGCATTAGATTGAGATAGTAAAGCATTGCAACCATACAGGCAACCTCTAGAGAATGTACCAACATCAACATTACATTTATGTATTTTGAGGTCTTCCAGGCCCTCCTGAAGGTCACCATATACATGGCCCCCAGAGAGGGTAACATTCCTCGCTGCAAAGCAAAAGCTCCAGCCGTAGGAGTGCTTGAAAATGTGAAGGAAATCCAGGGGAAGTGATGATTTTGGAGTCCCCCCAACTTAGAGTGGGTACTCAGGAGATCCATGGAGAAGAAAGGTGGCATCCTCCTGAGTGGATTGGTGGTGGTCCCACCATCCCAGGCCCATCACAGAAGGAGATATGGGGTGGGGCGATTTTTATAGGGCAGTGCATAATGTAGCAGCAGCTTTACCGTCGCACTGGGGAGAGCCGCATCAGGTTTCCTTGTTTTTTTTTCCGTTTGCAACGGCCTTGTGCCACATTTGAGATTTCTGGTGGGTGGGTGTGCCTGGCCTCACTCGGGCACCCCATGAACAAATCCATCATTGGAGGGCAACTCGGGGAGCCCACCCCAGGTTGCCCTCGCAGTCTCCCTGTGCCGGCAGCACTCTGCTGGCCTGTCTGCTCCAGCGGCAGGTGTGTGTGTTTGTGGCTTGCCTCTAGCTCCCCCCAGTCATGGGGAGCGGGGTGAGTCAGCCACATGGGGGAGCGTGGCAGTGCTCCCCCTCCTCTCCTTGTACTGGGGTCCAGCAATGGGGTCCTGGATCCCTCCTACCTTCTTGCTGAGGAGCGCAATGGTGTCCCCCACTATTCAAAGCTTTGGGGAAGTGCAGCAGCGTTTTCCCACATTGATCCACACTCAGGGGCTGGGGATGGGGTCCCAGCCCAGGAACAGTAATATGCCCGGGGAATGGGGTCCCCGGGTGAAATGAAGCAATGGGGAGGGGGCCCCACGCAAGCCCTCTCCCCTCAATAACCATCCGTCCAAGATGGTGTCATCGAGAAGCCACTGGTCACATCATCTCCTGGAGTCTCAGCTCCACCCCTCGCTGACATCACTGCCAGGGACTTGTACACTGTAATTTTAAAATGAGCCCTCCTCTGGGTTAGCTCCAGATGTCTAGGCACTCTCCTGTGTTCAGTTTGCTTGGGCACGCCCATCCGTGGTACAGTGTGACAGCTGAGTGATTGATGGCGATCATTCAACCCCACCCCTTTCGTCCTCAAGGGCTGGGAGAAGTACTACTAATTGCTTCTTTTGTGTTGGGTGGCCTTTGTTCCTCTTGCTGGAGAAAATATAATTAACTGGGCCCAGCAGGGCGACACAAGGCCTGGGCTCTAATCCTGAGCTGAGCCAGGGAAATATGAAAACTCTGGATGACCCATAAGGTGTATAGATAGCATTTTGGGAGGTACATATTTGGTTTCCTCGCACAGGTTACACTTCAATTGAAGGTGTCAATGGTCTCTGTAGGCCAAGGGGCGAGTGAAACTGCACTCTAAGGCAGTTCTCTCCCTATGTTTATAATCGGGTGGCCCTACAGGCAAAACAGTAAAGCACACTGACTTTCCCTATTAGTGTACACTACCTTTATAAGGCATATACCAGGAGAATATTCAATCCTGCAGAGTCCCCATTGCGCCAGACTAACTGTGGGCTGTTACTGGGCTCTGCACGATACTAGTCTTCCATGCACAGCACTCACGCGTGGTCACATGTAATCAGTAAAGTACCCCTTACCCTTGCTCCGTCACAGTGGCCTTATCTTAAAAGGCATACACTGGTGGTAAACACGCGCACTCCATGTCATGTGATTACTGTGGGTGAGACACTGGTAGTGAGACTCACCCACAGTAAAAAGTACAAAACCAGGTGATCAGAAAAGCAAACAAATCCGGCCACACTGAAGGGGCAGAACCCAATTTGCCACACTAGACCTGAGTTTTTTTTTTTTTTAAACAATTACAACTCCCCTGTAGTGTAGTGAGCTTTCTTTCTGCACGTGGGGCCATTTTGTGTTTTCCCTAGAAAGGTGCCATGTTCCTCATGGTAGACATGGGCAGAGAAACTATGAATCTATAGGACCACGCTGTATAGAGAGAACTTCCCAAAGCATAAATGGTGTCAGCCCTTTTGGAGACAGGCAACTGCTTTTCATTGACATCCAGCAGAGGCAGCAGTGGGTCCACCAACTATCAAGTCCACTGCCTCTAAATGAGATGGGGAAATCCCACGATTGTGCGATAAGAGAATTGCCAATTTATGACATTTCTTCTATTTAACCAAACTCTTAATGGCCACTCCCTGATATGAAGCGTCAAACATCCGAGAATACATATCCTGAGCTCAATTGCCTACCAAAGCTCCCTAGTTTCAGGCATACCCGTTGCTTTCAAAACGGTAGCCAGAACTTCACTATTCTTGTGAGAGCTTGGATCTTCAATCCAATTATAACTGCAATGTGAATGCAAGCAGCAACAGCACCTGCAGGCTCTGATAACTTTCTATGAAACACCCCTCTTGTGTTGGAGGCGAACTGATGAATGTGCTTCATTTCTCAAGGTGGGTTATTTTTGTTCCTTGATTATGGGACTTAATCATCTCTAGTCTCATTCCACACATGGGTTATGACCAGATTAGCAGCATGCTTCCAGGCCCCTATGGGCTGCTCTAGATGAGTCCCAATCGCCGATACTTTTCCTGAAGCCTTGATCATGACAGCTTGAGGAAATTAATGCATATTACTACACTGGGCCAATCAGGCTTACTATTGTTTGACATCCTTATTGTTAATTTCTATGTTGGGTCATCAAAGCACTTCACTTCTTGGAATCATTAAGTTTCATATAGGGCCATTAATTCGTGCTATTGTGCAGGGCCAATAATGTGGTGCCATTAAAGCTTGGTAATATATTGGGCCAATAATGCCCCTTACCTTTTAGGACCATCAAAACTTGTTGCTGTGTAAGGACATTATTGCTTATTACTGTGTGGGCCATTATGACTGTGAGGTGTCATTAAACCTTGTTTCTGAGTGACTTGGGCCATTGGTACATATACTGCCTGATGATACTGCGACATAATTCTGGAGGCATTTGATGCTTTTACTGCCTAGGACTACCGATGCATATATTGTCTAGTACCACTGATGCAAGTTATTGCCTGGATCATTAATGCATGTCGCTATTAGGGGCTCTGGCACATTACTTTCTGGAAAACGTTAATTCTCTTCACTGTCTGGGCTCTCTTCTTCAAGTCCACCTCAGAAATAAGGGAAAGGTGCAAGTGAACATATTTAATATATGTGCACAAGTCTACATGCTTGGCCAATCCTCTCTCCAAAACCTAAGATAGAAATGTTTTTGCCAAAATACATTTTTTTTTTAGTAGGGTCAGGAAAGTTCAAAGTACTGAAATTTCATGTTTGTTTTACCTAGTGCTTTTGTTACCAGTGTTGCTGATAAGAAGCACCGTAAAGCACAGGCATTATTATTATTTAGTTTTTTAATAATTCTTTTTATTGGCAGTCAGCAAATTAGGATCAACATACATACATTGTTTCAAGAACATCGGTAGCTGTGTGATCACCCTGCCAGGGGACCCTTGGTACAGTTCTTATAATCACAGAGCGGCAAATTGCAGGCTTCTTGCATAAACAGATCTATTTTGTACTAACCCAGCCCTCATCTTTGGTACAACATTTCTGATAAACCCAGCGGGGCGAGCTCCTCCTCACATTGCCCAACCTGCGGCCACTTTTGTGCGACTGCAAGAGTGATCCGTATATAGTTGCTACCCTCCCATCTTCTTACTCTGTTTTTTTTGTTATACCAAACAAAACATTTAAACTTATTGGTGCTATTGACAGTATCTGGTGGATACTGCATCCTCCCACTCATTATATTTATGTGTCTATGATTAGGTGTACAGTGCTTAATTTGTAAAATATTAAGTGCCAGGGCTCTGACCAGGAGGCCTCTGCAGCTTGCGTGAAACAGCGTTTACAACGCGGTCGTTACAACGACCTCGTTGTTAGAACGCGATGCCTTTACATCGCAAGTCATCAGATCAACTTGCTGTAGCGGGCGCTCTAACCTAAGGAATAGTATAATTTACTATTCCAACACCTTCCCTACTGTTGCACAGGCTGGAGTTGGAATAGTAAATTATACTATTCCTAAGTCCAGCACGCCCCCTACAGCAAGTCGATCTAATGACTTGCGTTGTAAAGGTATCGCGTTCTAACAATGCGGTCGTTGTAACGACCGCGTTGTAAAGGAACGTGATGTAATAGCATGCGTTGTAACATGCTATATTCCAGCTTGCACCACCCATTGCCCTTGTCATCGCTGCCAAAACAACTACTAACCATCTCTCTCACATGTAAATGCAACAGTTCAGATTATTCCAGGTCCCCAAAGCTAAAGGAATGGCTGGGGAGGCAGGTATTTGCAATTTTAATGTATATTGTATTCCTAAACAACCGTTGTTCTGCTCATCTCTAAATTAGATGAGCAGCGCCACCATGTGGTAGACTGTTCTAAGTATGGTGTTGATAATTAGGTGCCAGTGTCGAGCACCGGAAACCAATAAAGTGCAGGTGCTGAGCACCGGAAAGCACCGGCTCAAATTAAGCACTGGGTGTAGAGAGAGGCTTTCACGTATTACTGCGTTCCTAAGTCCTTGTTCCCAGCCGAGGTGCGTCTGGGTGGGTGGAGACTGATGCTTTGGGGGCATGAGTGAAAAGTAGATTAATGAAAAGGCATAATTAATCCTTGGGATCTCCGAGGCAGCGGCATGTGAGCTAGCTAGCAACCGACGCCCGGGTGCGTGTTGAGGGCCAGGAAATGTTTCCTCAGTGACAGGCATTATTATTACCCATCTCAATGGTACTCATTTTATCAAACTTACCACGATGAAAATCCGAGTTCTCAGACGCTTTTCATATTAAGGGCATTTCTACAGAATGAGATTCAAATTCTCACACTAATCACAATGCTCAGTTTATAATAGATTGCAGATCTTTAATGTGTAGGCCTACATATTAAAACGCTGCAAACTGAGGGTGCGCATTCGTATTAAACTGGACCGCATTTTAATGGGGTTAAAATAATTAACTCGAAGAGGACAGTCTTTCCAAATGCTCTTTGTCTTTATTGTGGATAATACACCAAAACCTAAAGAAGCAGTTATCTGAATTATTTTGTGATCTTTTTGGCCAAGATGACCCTGTAAGTAGAGTGCTTTTGAATTCCGTGCCCCAAAGATTTGGAATTTAGTAATCATTTTTTTCTATCATTTTTTAAATTTTTATGCAAGCAGCTATCTTCACATGTTCATTATAATGGAATAGCACTAAAAGGGCTCAAACTGTTTTTAATAACGTCTTATATTTGCTGTTGTGAGACATTTTCTATGGCCCTTATTACGAGAGTGCCCAGTAAATTGCGACCCCTTACTAAACACCAGTTTGCAGAGAGATCACAACTTCATGTGTTGTGAGGTCAAAACAGCTGGAATTTAAAGAGGGGAAAATGCACAGTAAATACTAGGCCATGCAGATTTTGACGAGGTAAGCACCAAATGCTGAATGTTACGCCCATTTTAAGGCAGAAACTTAGGGGCTTATTTACAAGGCCCTTGCGCCACTTTTGCGTCATTTTTAACATGGGAAAAGTGACGCAAAAGTGGCGCACGGGGCTTGTAAATCTGCCCCTTAAAATAGAAGAAACGTCCCATTGTTGTTTTTTATCAGGCGCACCAAAGACCGGCCACTCACAATGAGGACCTCTGTGTGTGTTTTTTAAGCAGATGGATTGTATTGCACATTATGACTACCCTGCGTTATATTGAGCTACTATTCATTGTTTTGCAAACCAAATTAAAATAAATATATTTATTTGTACGTTTTTCAGATGTGCGTGTAGACCTATGCTGTAGTCAATATGTTAAATTCCTTGTTTGCTCTGAAAACAAATCGTTCAGCAATCTCTGACGCCTTTATTATTCTAGACACATTTTGTTCACCTTCAAGTGAAAACCGCTTGCCTTTTCTCGGGGTTTTTGAAAGCAATCTCTATCATATTTCTGTTTGGTTTGACTTCTGTGTCCGTGGAGTGGGAGTGCAGTGCTTCTGAAGTCTCACATACCCGACCATGACACTTAATGACCTAAAATATCACTGACTAAGGCTTTCACGTGGTCATCATTGTGTCAGCCATCATAGAGAGGGCTCGAGGCCATCGTTCTTTTCAATCACTGTTTATTCTGTTGTGCTGCAGTTCTACTGGCAGCAACCTTCGGCTGAGAAACAAGGAGAAAATGTCACCATGTTTGAGAGCTTCATCCCCAATAACTTTTTCACACCCTGATGTGTGAAAAAACGTCTATGGACAGGTGTGTCCAACTCAGTTAAAACCCTGGGTGGTAGCCACTCTGAGTTGGGCCAACACTTGGAGACTGGAGGAGGTCCAATCCGTGCAGGAGGCTGAAGCACAACTGCGCAGGGCCCAGTGGCAGCTCCTCCGCTAAGGCAAAGGGGCGTCGCCCCACTACTCTGCAGCAGTAAAAGAAAGGAAAAAATAAAATGATAACACGTAATGTTATTATCATTTTATTTTGTCCACCTGCTGCGGCAGCTTTGCATTTGGGGGCGGGGCTGCAGAGCAGGGGAGGAGTGGTAGAACCCTCCTAAGTGCGCAATGACTGTTAGGCCGGCCCTCTCGGGCCGCCCAAAACAGTCACGTGCACTTTCCCTGTTCTCCATGCAGACTGCATTACAGCCTACGTAGAGAACATGCCCCCCCCCTCCAGCCTCTGGCTGAGCGTTCTGTCATGGCGCTCAGACCAATCACAATGCTTCAGCGTTGTGGTTGGTCAGGGGAGACTGTGTGCCGGGGGATTCCTGTTCCAGGAGTCCGACGCAGGAGAGCAGGAGCAGAGACGCGGGACCCGAAGGCAAGGTAAGTGTACACTTTTTAAAAAAAATAATAATTTTCATTGTGACTAGTGCCCGCGCCACACCCCCCTTCCCTGCGGGCCCGACTCACCACCCGTGAGCCGTGCTGGCCGCCACTGCAGGGCCACATACATAAACACCAAAATTGATGCCTCAATGTCAAGGACAAAGAGCCACCCGCTGGATGTTTGGTGCAGGGTGGCCAAGGCAGGTGAACCCCACTCCAATATTAAAAAATATGCATACTGGTAGATTTATATCATGGAAACGGTTTGGAGAGGAGCTTGGTCCATGATCAGGACGGTGCCTGGTTCCCCTTAGGGTTGTCCGTATGACCAATCCAATATTGTTACTCTTTTGCAATCAGGAACCTTATCACTTGTCAGCCTTGGAGCCTCACATCCTCTTCTAGTCTGAAGCTTCAATTGCTATTTTAATATCAGTTGCAGCCTGACTCGACTGTTCCGTGGACCATGCACAAGTCTGTAACTCTGGTCACATCACACCCGCCTGCAAACTGGTCCAGCTTAACACACAAGCCCCTTCTTCAGCCTGGAGCCCTTTGTATCTCAAATGGTTCAGCAGCCTGGCAACCTCTACAGCCTCACACGCACAAGCCATGCTGTCTACTATCCACTAATGGAAAGACCGCTGCTACCCCAGAACCAGTTCGATTTACACTTTCTCTTCAAATTCAATGGTGCTTTGTTACAGAATATTGTACATTTCAGTCTTCCAACACGTGCTTCTTCCAAAATTTTGTGCACCTTTTCAAGACTGCCATGGATAAAGATTGTGACACCTACAGTCTTCTGTATCTACATAAATGATGCAATCCTACTATCAACACCAACACAATTCTACAAACCCCATTAAATGTGTGGCACACCACTCATCTACATCGTGGGATTTCTAGAATCCTTAATGCTGAAGATCAACTATAAAATAATGCAAAACCGCCGATTTATGGTATACCGGTACTGTGGCCCACATAGGCGATGCCCTAAAAGATGGACATTTTATATCCTTTCTGGCGATGCTGAACACATTTTTTCTACAATCAGTACACGAATGGTGATACATTCAGTGGAATCACCAAGCAAGCTATGAAATACTTAAACTGCATAGCCACCCTCCCCTTTTCACCTACATATCTGGGCTATCTCCAAGATGTGGTATCAGGCCTGGTCAATTAAATATATTCAAAACCCACAGCCTCGAATTGCTAACTGTAGATGTTAAAGACCTGTGTATGTCTGGAAAATCATGTAAAGATGTCTAGGACAAAATGTCTAATGTAATTACATACAACTGCCAAGTCGCATATACTTCACTTCTTGAACATTGCTAATGTAAGTGAGCACAGGAAAATGTGGATTTCCACATATTTGCCAATAGTTGCATTCAGCAGATATGAAAATCTCACCTCATACCAAAATATAATGGGTGACTGTAGATACTGACGCTAACTGCTGTGAGATATATTTATATGATGCATAATCTTTCAGAAGAAGAGACCAGTTCTCTGTCATAACTCGAAAAACACTGTTGACCACATGGTTACCTGGCATATACTTCCTGCAGAACTTTCAACACCGATTGCTGTATTAGACTACTGGATGACATCTCAAGAGACTACTTTTATGGATGGCACACCACAATTACTGCATTTATCTTTTTAGTAATCACTTTTTATAAAGTATTTTTTGTATTTTAATCATGCATTGATTTTAAGCAATAATGCGTGTGCTTAATAAATTTGAAGTTATCATTTTTAGTCTTTTATAATAGAAATGTGTAACTATGTGTGCAAGTGTTTTGATTCACCTACAATCTGTCTTCTGTTCAAAAGTACCACCACAGTCACCAAACCCAAACTTCACATTCCGTTTCATTGCACATGCTGTTCCCTAGTTGTATTGTGTAACAATTTCCCACTTTGTTCCACTAAGTACCATGAACGTTAACTTGAAAGTGTTTAATATTAAGGTCTCTTGGGGAACTAACTGTTAAGAGATTTTAGCATCTGGTGCTGGAGTGTTATCTGCTTCTGTTATACTACTTCTCATTTTCAATTTGTTAGACCTGTCAACCTTAGGGTGGTCTTCCCCCAAACTTTTTGCCTTCCTCCCTCATTTTGGTTGATCTGGTATTTGCTGGCCTTAGGACTCTGCGCACTCTACCACTGCTAACCAGTGCTAAAGTGCATAAGCTCACTCCATAAAGCATGGTAACATTGGCTTAACCCCAATTTGCCATATTTCATTTACTTGTAAGTCACTAGTACAGTGGTACTCCATGTACCTAGGGCCTGTAAATTAAATGCCTACAGCATTAATTGTGCCACCGTCGTAAGCAGCACTTTAAGCATGCCCCAGGCCTGCCATTGTCACCTGTGTGTGAAGTTTTAAACTGCCATTTCGATCTGGCAAATTACACCATTTGCCAGGCCCAAACCTCCCTTTTTCATACATGTAAGTTAACCCTAGGGTAGGCCCTGGACAGTCCAGAGGGCAGGGTGCAGTGTATTTAAAAAGTCGGACATGTACTTTTAAGTTTTATATGTCCTGGTAGTGGAAAATTCTTATATTTGTTTTCACTACTGCAAGGCCTACCTGTACGAAAGAATATCATTGGAGTTACCATATTACATTTAGTAGGCTGTAGTCCAAATGGGAGCAGATAACTAGTTCATGTTTAGTGTCTTTGGAATTGTATTGAAAAATCCTAACTTATGGTGAAGGCAGATTTTAAATCACAATTTTGAAAATGGCACTTTCCTGCCTTTGCCATTTAGTGCCTGTAGCATGTCTCTGGGTCACATGACTAGGTGTAGTTGACAGCTGGGCTTTGTGTATTCCTTCTAGACAGTCACACACGATAGAAAGCTTAGATATGCCTGGATGGGCCATCACTGGCAGGATGGGAGGTTGAAGCTGAGAACAGCCCTACTTACACTTGAATGGGCTGTGTCCTAAATCCACACTAAGAGCTGCATACCCCTGTCGTTAGACTGGAGCCAGGGAAGGGAAGGCAGGAAGCCTGTGCACTTCAAAGAGAATTTCTAGAATCGTCTCCCACCTTCCAGAGGAAGGTCACCAGGTATAAATATTGGACCTCATACACCAGCGCTTCAGTACACTTCTGGACCTGTGAATACTGTGCTGGGAAGAAGGACTGCTGTGCTGCTGAAAGGACTACCACTCTGCTAGGCTGCTGCTCTGAAGGACTGCTGCCCTGCTGTGCTGACCTGCTGTGCTAACCTGCTGCCTTCTTGCCTGGGTGAGAAGGACTGGACCTGCATCTGTTGAACCCAGGACTTCAGAGTGATTCCAAGGGCCAGGTGGCTGGCCTCCTGACTTGAGCCTCAAGGACAGAAGGCTCCAACAACCTTGAACCCAGCACCTGGACCCTGCCATCTTTGAGTCTACCCTGCCAAGTGGTGCCACCACAGTCCTAGACCCTTGGAAGTGGGCCTCAGGTGCTTTGCCAGCCTCTGTGGACCCAGCAGACTTGACGCATCTCTTCTGCTGCGCAGCACAACCATGAGCAGACCTGCGAAAATGGTGCCACTGCATGGATCGATACCATTGCAAAGACCTGCATTGCAGCTCTCAACCTCTTCGACAGGCGACACATCTTCGGCACAGGCACTGCATACCTTGTCGATGGCAGCCTCGATGACGATGCCTCACATCTCCTTGGAGTCGACGCATCGCCCCAACTGGGCAATGCATCTTATCGCAAGCCCTTGTCGACGCGATCCTCGAGGATGACACAAGATCTCACATCGCAGCAACTCAGAACTGACACATCGCTTTGGCTGCATGACGCATCTTCGACGTGGATCTTCACAACGCTACGCAAACCAGGATTTAAGGTACTTTGATGAGCGGAACTAACTGGGTTCCTTCAGCTGGTCCGTGCTCTATCGCAGTCAGCCTGAACAGTTGACCTTGTCCCAGTCCAGCGCTACCAGATATCCACAGTTTGCTTTTTGTGCTTTTGGCGCTATTTTCACTGAAATCTTTAAACCTGCATATCTCCGGTTCTACTGATAGGATTTCTGTCATTTTGGTCTTGTCTTATTTATTAAAAATTACTTAATGTTTGTAATGTGGTGTGAGACCCCTTATGTGTGGTGTTTTTCACTGCATTATTGTTTGAAGGGTTGCACAAAGACTTTACACATTGCCCCTAAGTTAAGCCTTACTGTGCTATGCCAAGCTACCAGGGGGTTGAACACAAGTTAATTTGGGGTTTGCCTGTGCCTTACCATGACAAGGATTGTGGTTGCTGCTTGACCAGGGCTCACACTTTAGTCAATCAACACCCAATTTTTTTATACTGGTGGCAGTGGTGGGATCTGGACTTGTGTCTGTGTAGTGCTGTGTAGTAATTTTGTGTTACCCTACCATACCATAAATAAATCAAGATCAGTTTGAGCCTTTTTAAATTGTCACTGGCTTTCTAATAGACTTTTTCTTTTTTTCTAAATTTAAGTTCCCTACCTCTTTGTCAAATATCTTGGAAGGGGAAAAGCTCAATGTGGATAACCTCAGCAGGGCTGAGCTGCAGAAACTATGCAAGGAGAGGGGGCTACGTGCAGGAAAGAAGGTCACAAGGCTGGACCTGCAGACAGCTCTCCAGGTGTATGAGGAAGTCACTAGGATGCAATCCCAGTGTGTGAACTCTGAGGATGAGGATCTTAATGGGGAGGATCTGGATGAAGGAGAACTTTATTTTGGATTTGAGGATGACATGGGATGTATGCTCTAAGCAAGAGCTTCCAGAGAAGGGAGGCCCTTTACCCACTTAGAGAGAACTCAGTGTGAGGGCAGGCAGCAATGTGTCTTCTAGGAAGCTGTCCCCAGAGGAGCTGGCAGACAGTAAAGCTGAAAGGGAGTTCAGGCTCCAAATGGCCAAACTGAAAGCAGAGGATAAGAAGGTTTTGAGGACCTTGGCAGAAAAGGAAATGCTGCTGGAGCATGAGAGGACCCTGGAAAAACTAGAGATCAAAGCAAGACAAGGCTCAGTCTCCAGCAGTGGTAGCAAGAGATCAAAGCAAGACAAGGCTCAGTCTCCAGCAGTGGTACCAGCTTACATGTAGTGTGTGAAGATGACAAGAAGGTTCGCACGCCCAAAGACCTAGTGCCCAACTATGTGGTGGGGAACGATATTGACAAGCAGCTTACTGCATATGAGGTAGCCCTGAGGGTACACAAGATCCCAGGGGAGCTCTGGAGGTGGCTTGTTGAAGCATATGCCTACAGTGGGGAGGGATAAATTACTCACACTAGCGGTAGATGAGCCAACGAAGTACGACCTCATGAAGGCCATCCTTGTCACTAAGTTTGAGCTGACCCCCGAGAAATACAGCTAGAGGTTCAGGGACAGCCACAAACTTCCTAACCAGTTTTGGGTAGACTTCTTAGATTACTCTAATCACTCTAAGGCACTGAATGGTTGGGTGAGGGACAGCAAACTAAATGATTATGATGGATTCTACAACCTAATTCTGAGCGAGCACATGCTCAATACCTGTTTTAAAGAGATGTGACAGCACCTGGTGGATAGCAAGCTTACTGATCCCAGGAAGCTTGCTGAGGAGGCAGACATCTGGGTCAGCACCCAGGTGTCCAAGAAGGCATCTGAGGGAGACTCCCAAAAGGGTGATCAGGCTTTCCACCAGAAGAAGGAGGGGGGGGAGATAAAAATAAAATCGAGCTCTCACAAGGCCCCCAAAATAGTTTATGGGGGAAGGGGTCCCAATCCCAACCTGGCCACCAAAAGAAAGGTTTTGTGTACAAATGCACTGGTCATTTTGTTCCTAAGTGCTACGAGTGCTACCAATATGGACATGTCAAGGGAGATGCTAAGTGCTCCTGCAGGGCACAGCCCCCCAGTGGTGGGCAGTCCCAGGGGGCGGCTAGTGTAGCGCTTGGGGAGGAGATGGTCCCAGTAAGTGAAGGGGGGCAGCTGAGGTAACTTTCGTGTCCATGAGTGATGGTGAGATGTTACCTAAGGCCCACATGCCTGCCAATACTTCCAAGTATAGCCAGTGGGGCACCATCAATGGACAGAGGGTGGAGGCTCTGAGCAACACAGGAGCAGGTATGACTACCGTAAGGTGGCATGTGGTGTCATCAGAGCAGGTAATACCTGATACATTCCACTAGGTTGTGGTAGTAGATGACCATGAGAGGCCCTATCCTGTGGCTCTGGTTCCCTTTGAGTGAAGGGGGGGTCTCAGGTTCTCTTAAAGTAATTGTGAGCCCAGCTATGCCTGTGGATTGTATTTTCAAGAAAATGGCTTGGAGCACACTGTCTGGAAGGAAGTGGAGCTCAGGTCTCACCTGGAAATGTTGATGTTGCCTGAGTGGGACTGCACGACAACTCGGTCCATGGCTGCCCGGGAGGAGCTTTAAGAGAGCCTGGAAGAATGGTCCAGGAAGCTGCAAAGAATGGTTAGGGCAGGAGGAGGGGGAAACCCACCTCTGAAGTTCTTGCCACCATTGAAGGTGGCTCCCTAGCCGACCAGGGAGAACTTTGCCTCCATAGGTGACCTGCCGGAGCTTGCTGGGTGGCAAGTTGAGGGTGGGCCCACCAGGGAGGAGTTCTGCAGAGCGCAGAGAGAGGGTCCAACCCTAGAGGGGCTGAGGTGGCAGGCTGAAGCTCAATCAGCTGGTGACACCTCTCGAGATCACCTGATCTACTGGGAGAACAACCTTCTTTACAGTGAGTCTAAGGCTCCTGCTCAGGGAGCAGCATGTGTGTTGATGCTCCCCCAGTTTTACAGAGCATTCCTACTGGGCCTGGCTCATGTGATACGTTTGAGTCGCAAAATGCAAGCGTCATACATCTGGCCCTAAGTGATTGCAAAGCCTATGATTTTGCGAATTGCATGTGGTGCAGTGCAAATTGATGTTTCATGCACTTGTGCTTCATATTTACACTTTTTTTTATAACAATGTTATTCAGTGTGCATCGTATTAATCAATTAATGTTAGGTGGATGCATTTGCATGTAGCAAGAGCCACACATAAGACTACTATAATGATTGTATTCTCTCCTGTTAACTATAATCGTAGGTTGCCATCTTTGCTCTCTGTTTGATACATTTTTATTTGACATATCAAAATCAAATAACCTTGACATTTATGTGTATATTTCTTTTTACAATATTATCGATGGAGAAACATCACTATAACAATGCAAGAGTGGTTATATAAAACCATCTTTGCTTTTGTAGATGCCATGACCTGGGTCTAGGCCTCAGTCATTCGAGCTGTTTCTTTAATAAATGCATTGCAAGTTTCATGTTTTCTCGCCTCTGCAGGTGCCTTATCAGAGAGTGCTTGTTGGTAAGAATATTGTCATTGTTTATTGTAGAGAACTGTAAGAGTTAGCTTGCCTAATTTAATTTTGGCTGTGGATATGTAACAACCAGGGAAGGGAAAGAGCCTGCTGTATCAAGCAGACTGACTGTTAGTAAGTTCCGGGCCGTACAGCTGTATATCCTTTGTTTGACGCTGGGAACCTAGGGAGTCTACCTGTTCCCAGAGAACTTCGCCCTCTGATTCGATCGTCCGAATGCAGTTGTTGGAGCAAAGCTTCCAGAACTTTCTACTGTGTATAAATTGTGTGCTCCTTAGACTAGTTTAGCAGATCCTGACATGACTTTGCAGAGAGAAGAGACGTTCTCAACTTTGCAGATTCCTCTTGCCAAGGGTGTTGAGCTACATGCTTAAATGCCAGTTTCTTCCCGTAGAACCTTAAATTGTTTTTTTATAATGCTGACACCTTTCTCTTTTAACTTCCCCATGACACTTTCAAAGCTTTATTTAGATTAGGGAAGTTCCTTTATGAACCTATCTACTTTATATTAACCCCGGGCGGGGACCTCCGCTCCGCCCGCGGAGTGTGCGGATATTTGCCTTCTCCGCATTCCGCGGAGAAGGCAAATCTCCGCACACTCCGCAGCGGAGCGGAGTTGGCCAGCCCCGCCTCCACCCCCACTATTAACAAGTAAGTAAACATTAATTAAAAATAAATTTAAAAGTTTTAAAACCACTTACCTCTGTACTGGGGTGTCCCCGGGCTGCCCTCCTCCTCTTCCTCGCCCTATTGATAATCCTTGTGAAAACTGCGCATGCATGCGCGCCCGCACATTTCTCGCAAGAAATGCGCGGGCGCGCGCGCATGCGCAGTTTTCACAAGGATTATTGATACGGCGAGGAAGAGGAGGAGGGCAGCCCAGGGACGCCGCAGTACAGAGGTAAGTGGTTTTAAAACTTTAAAATTTATTTTTAATTAATGTTTACTTACTTGTTAATAGGGGAGGGTGGAGGCTGGTGGCGTAGCGGAGCTCCACGGAGTTCCAACTCCGTGGACCTCCGCGTAGCCCCGCTACGCCCACTACGCCCACGGTTACTTTATATTCTGTGCTATGTTTGCTTCCTTTTTCTTAGAATATATAAAATTCAGATTGCATAATTATATGGATATGTACTACCTTTGAATACATTGATTTCATTAAATGATGGTTATTTGTAACCTGCATACATTTTGCTAATACATCTTTATGGCTTACATACCATCATCTCTATCGTTATTGTGGAACCAAATTGGTTTCACTGTAATGGAAATGTATTGCTGATGCTAGATCATTCTATATGCTTTCAGTCGACAACCAAAGATCCATATAGCCAGTGGAGTGCTAGAGCCCCTTAGTTGAGCCAGGCTAGCCATAATTGTTTCCATTCTTTCTAGGTGATCTAGCAGGAGCTAAAGATGGACTTTTAAGATAGACTAATGCACAATTCATCTGAGTGATATGAATCAGTTCCCACAACCCTGATGTCATATTTGGATTACCGGCTTTGGGACCGGTTACCTCCTTCCTCCTTGGAGCACCACCTTTTTTAGGTCGAGCCTGGGCAGCGCGCATGCGTTGCTCTGTGAGGCTTGTAGTATTGAGTTAGGCATTTGAAGCTTCGCCCACTGCCCGCCCATATTTTTAATTGGCGTTTGTCCTTGTACTTCTTAAATGCTGGCTTCTGATTCATTCATTGCCTTGTTAGTCCCTCCTTCCTACCGCCTTGTCTTCATTTGAAACCTCCCATGGCGACTGGCCCTCTGAAAAATGTAATGTACACTATTTTTGATGCAAGCACTGTACAGCCTGTATGTTTGACATACTCCCTACATGGATATGTACAACAGATGCAGGGTAGCGAGAAGCAAGGCCACATGTAGCGAGAAGCAAGGTCAATCAACACGGGTGCTCCTGCAGCAATCCTTAAGCAGAGGAAAGTGTGAAACATAAAAGGGGCACCTGGATTAATAAGTGAGGCCCTTTTTTTCGGATACTTCAGGTTTTGATACCCGCTACTGAAATAGTTGAAAATAAATGAAAAGGTCTCAGCTTTACAGGCTACAAAGCCCTCTTTGGATAATATTGAAAAAATTAGATTTTCCGTGACATCCACACACCTTTGCCAGACAACCGGAAGTTTTTTTTGTTTTTTTTTAACAAAGAGTATACAATGTTCCAAAAATTATTTTAAAATGCAAAGAGGGAGAAACTGGATGTTGAGTCATGTGGGCTGTGGTCACTGCCACTGCCCCCTTTTGGAGACCAAACATTACACAAGGAGAACTTCTGCTTCTCCAATTAACCACATCATGTGATCCTGGGCAAATCACGTTATGGTGGCGTGCTTCTGTTCCCCGAATCCTCACAATCAGAAGTATATAAAAGTGTGATCCCATGCAGCTATTACAATCTGTGTACAAATCTTGCCAATTGCAACGCTTGTGACGATTTACGTCACACTGATTGTTGATTGGAGTTTACATAATACCTGCTGTAATTATACAGCTCGGTAGTGCACACTTTATCAGTCTTAGCAGGATGAAAGGCTGAGTAGGCCTTATGACATTCAGACCTTAGTCCTGCAACTTATACAACAATCCCCGCAGCAGGCTCTCAGCCCACTAAACACTCCTTGAAAAGTTGCACCAGAAATTTCGATTTTTACTACTGAGCTGTAATAAGTACCTAACTGCTTCACTGTCAACGCTGTTTTGGTTTCTGTGCCCCAAAAATATTATCCTCTTAGTGTGACATTCAGAAAAGAAATCAAGAGACCTCTTCAGCTCCCATGCCCTGGTCGCTGCTCTGCTGTAAAATGTTCGCATTTCTCAGTTAACCGCACTACCGTCGGCACCCAGTGCACTCTTGTAAACGGGTCTTGAGTACACCCTTTCATGCGTAAAGTGCTGTACTGTCCCTCAGGCGAGGGACATGCTACATAAACACAACTGCCACCCCCAAGCCCGGATGTCGAAACAGTAGCGCTTAGAAACCATCTGAATCCCCTCATCCCTGCAACCAAGGTGAGTCTTCTTCCGGGACCAGTAAAGTGCCCCCCTTGTCCTCACACCTAGGAGGACCAGAAGGCTCTGTCCCCATGACACTACTTCTCCCGTACGCTCCATGAACTCCATTACCCAAAAGGGGGGGCCCTTGCACTCTGCGCCGTTTAATGACGTCATCGTGCACGTGCGGGGTGGCTAACCAGCCCAAAGAAAGCGTGACTCCCCCCTCCCCCATCCAACCAAGCGGATGTACCGCCCCTGGAGTTCTGGGAGAGACCACTTGCCCCTCCCCCTGGGCGACCCCATTCAAGAATGGTGACGCCCCCTAAGGACCTTAAATTGACTGCTCACCGATCATGACCTTACCGCCACAGGCCAGCATAGTTGACCGACTATCTGGCCCCCCCTATCCTCCTCTTCCGAAAGGTCATGCCTACTTAGAACCTCCCAGCCATGCCAAAATGTTCTTTAGAAAAAGTTGGTTACCTGCCCCAGTCAGATGGACCCCGTCTTGCAAGAAGAACTGATCCCCCCAGATACACCCATGTGGTATATTCTGTAGTTGAGGTGACCGAAATAATTTCTCTATCTTGTTGTTGATCCTCTTTACCGAGTGATTCAATGCCCTGACCGAGTCCCCCCCCCTCCATTTGAGCCTGGGAATCATCTGAGACCACACTATGGTGCAGCCTTGGCATGTTTTAGCTAGCCAGTTTACCTCCGAAATTATCTCCTCCATCAGGACCCTCCTGCCCAATTTCACCAGATCGTTGCCCCCCAGGTGTAGGATAACTACTGCGGGCGGCGGGGTGTGTCTATTGCGCAACTCTGTAAAGAACCCCTAAACTGACTGAGGCATAGCCCCCTACCATGAAAGGAAACTTCGAAACCTCCTTGTTCCGCCCTCTGTCTATAGCTACCTGAAAAGAAAACAGATTTAACGCGCTTTACAAATGAGTGACCAACCACCCATACCACTTGTGTCTCCTTCCTCCTTTCCTGTGTCCGCCGTGCTGAAGGTACTTGCTGTTGGTGACCCGGCAACAGTTTCCGCCCTGCGTGACAGGTTCGAGAAACTGAAATAGAAGCAAACAACAAGACAGGCGTCAGCGTAACTTACTTGTCACCTCACAGCATGTGCATCCGCACATAACGTTTGTAACAGTTGGAAGACCATCTCCCAATCCTTTTACGCTGCTCGCATGCAACCCTCTAGCAGTCGCCTCGGTGGCCGCACCTATCCTGAAGGAATGCGTCCCAAAATCCTTTGGATTGAAACCAGCCCTGTCCATTGTCATCGACAGTACTCGTTGGAATTGGAACCTGGTCAGTGGGGTACCGTCTGCATGCATTAACAATGCTCCCTCCTTCGCGCCCGCTCGCTGTTTGATAAAGGCTTCTCACGTGGAACACTGGGCAGCAAGGATTAGCCCGTGCCCGATGGAGTACCAGCCCGTCCCCCGGGCCTCCTGGTCAGTTTTTGATTTACGTATGGTAATCAACAGCACCTCGCCCAATATTTTTGTGTGTTCCAGTCGAAGACCCCCAGCATGTCCTGCTTGCTGCTAGCCACCAGTTCCCCTACCCGGAATGCCCCATAAAAGGCCAAAGTAAAGGCGGCTCTTAACAAGAGTACTTCCCCATACGAACTGCAGGTGTCAGACAAGGCATTCAATAATGATGCCAGCCGGTCTAAACCTATCGGTTGCCTGGAATCTGCGGTGGTTGCTTGCAGGCGCCGCCACCCCTTTAGTGCCTCCGGCACGACGAAACTATTCGTGGGATCTCTGGCCCCCCTGAGTTGTGCCATGAAAGACACGGCCGCCCTGTGTCTGCTAGCTGTCGCTGCTGAGCGCCCCTCCTTATGTAATGCATCTATGTACTTAGCGAAATTCTCCTCATGCTCCCAGTTCTCTGCCCAGTCCCGTCCCAAAAAGGAGCAATAAGACAAAAACGCCCCTTCGTAAGCTGTCCTGGTCCTGGGCGCTAGGCTAGCTGCCACAAGGTTCTGTAGCTGGGGGCACCAATTTGCCAGAGTGTTGCTGGGAAGTGTGCAGGCGTCGCCTCTGCGGATGGTAGGTGTTCCCTGAATACCTGCATCTTAAAGCGAGAGAGTGCATCGGCTGCGTTATTCAACACCCCTGGGACATGTTTGGCCCTAAACTGTACATTGAGTTTCATTCAAACCAACACAATCTCCTTAAGTAGGCGGAGTATAAACTTACATCGTGCCGCCTGCTGGTTGATACATTCGACTACCGTCATGTTATCTGACCAGAAGATTACAGATCGATTACACAACTGATCAGGCCAAACTGTTAATGCAACCCATATTGGAAATAGCTCCAAGAAACCGATATTAGCTGTCAGGCCGCTCGCATCCCACCAAACCGGCCACCGTTGGGCCACCCACTTGTTTCCCAGTATGGCACCAAACCCTACACTGCCTGCAGCATCCGTCCATAGACCTAACTCTGCAGACGTAGTAGGGGACCGCACCACACCACTCTGCCATTGAAGCCCTCCAGAAATGCGATCCAAATACGCATGTCCTGGCGGACCTCAGCCAGCAATCTAGTGTGATGGTGTTTCTCGCAGGCCCGTCATGGCCTGCGAGATTGAGCGGGAGAAGGGGCGTGCCATGGGTATGACTCTTAATGCAAAATTCAGCTGGCCCACAATCTGTTGTAGCTGCTGGAGCGTCACTCTATCTTTGACCAAACCTTGCTGGAGAGCTGCTCTAAATTTCGTGATTTTGTCTTTTGGTAACCTGAAACAGCCCTCCACTGAGTCCAATTCTATGCCTAAGAATTCCAATGTGGTTGCAGGGCCCACCGTCTTTCCGGGTGCCAGCGGGACCCCAAAAGCCCGCATGAGCACGCAAAATTCCTGCAATGCCCACCCACACTCCTGTGAGCCCGCCGACCCCAGAAAGAGAAAATCATCCAGGTAATGCATGACATGGAGGTGCCCCGACGTTTGCCTAAAAGCCCATTCCAGAAAGAACTAAATTTCTCAAAGTAGGCGCATGAAACCGAACAACCCATGGGCATACACATATCCATATAGAATTTGTTCTGAAAAGAGAAACCTAGCAGATGCTGATCTAGGGGATGCACTGGCAGTAGCCGAAAAGCCGATTCTATGTCCGACTTGGCCATCAAGGTTCCCGGTCCGAGAGCCCTCAACATATCCACTGCTTGGTCAAAAGACGCATACTTAACACTACAAATGTCTTCATTTATGGCGTCGTTTAATGATGCGCCCCTGGGTGCTGATAGGTTATGAATGAGCCTGTACTCGCCCTCCTCCTTTTTGGGGACCACGCAGAGGGGCGAGCAAACAAAATTCGGTACAGTGATGTCATTAAACGGCCCCGCTATCCTACCCAGGCGCAGCTCTTTAGCTATTTTTGCCGCCACCACATCTGGGTTGTGCTTAACTGAAAGTTGATTCCTACATTCTGGTGTTCCGGTATATCCCACCGCTGGGATCCTAAAGCCCTGCCAAAATCCTTCCTGTAACATCGCCGCCGAGGCATGGTCAGGGTACCTGTTCAGCCAAGGAGTCATAGCCAGAATGTCAATGGGTGAATGAGCTACCAGACGGCCTCCTCCCTAATCCTGCTTCTTTCTTCCCCTGTTTCCCGAGGCGTTACCTTTATTGCGGCAGACTGTTTCTGGGTGGGAAGGATGGTTACAAATGGAACATGCGTGCCTGAACTTGCAAGTGCCCTGTGTCCTGGTGCATGTACGCTTGTTAAAATCCCAGCACACCCCTTTTCGCCCACCACTGCTCCCCGTCTTAGTGGCTGTGCCACCCCCTGAGGTGACCGAAAGGGCTGCTGATGATTGGAGTGGTAGCTTTTGCTCCAGCTTGGCCCCGCACTCCCTGCCGTAAACTGGCCATACCATGAAATTGAATCCACTCTATCCCATGATAATGCGTGGTCAAACTCCTTAGCCTTCCTGAAAGTAGTGTCGTACTCCTTCCACCCATCCCCTCCATATTTCTCGCTGAAAGTTGTGATCCTACTCTGGTAACAAGCCATTTCGGCCTGCAAATTCGGGAAGCGCTCGGCTGTAATTGCCATAAACACAGAAAAGGCTCTAATCCAGTTGATCAATGTCTCCTCCACCCTGAATCTCGCCATTTCACCCCGCCATTCGCTAGGCAACATCCAGTCTTTCTGTTTCCTAGCATACTCCATTTCTCTGTTATCAACTAGCAAGGAAAACATATTGACATATTTTCCCGCCCAGATCAAATCCTTCACTTCTTGTGTCACATGTTGAGCCAGATTTTCCCTCCTGGAGGGTATTGTCCCTTCCCCCAGCACTGGTAATGCCACCTCCTTACCACTTTCTGCGGGTCGCGTTGGTTCAACAATCTTGTCCCTTCCAGAGTCGCTGCCCGAACCTGTTGCTTGTGGAGTAAAGGGCGCGCTTGGCCCCCCCGCCACCCTGCGCAATCATGATCTTTGCTACCATTTTCTGGGCCTCCGCTGAGGGGTCCTCTCCCACCTCCCTGGCACCCACTGAAGAAGGTAACATCCCACCTATCCCTAGCCAAGGCAGTACAGCCGCTATCTGCGCTGCCAGCTCTGGAGGTACCCGACCAACCACTGGGGGTGCTGTAACTGGCAAGGGGGATCCCGAGCCGGGTACCGGAATCGGCGCGGGTACCACCGGGACTACCGCTGGGACCACCTGAGGCACTATGCTTGGTACTGGCGCCGGAGAGGCCGGAGCCGGTGTCACCGGTAGATTTGTCGGGATTATGGGAGCGGGCATAGGAGCTACCGGCGGTCCAAGCCCTCCCTCAGGGACCACCCCAGAAGGCCCCCCCTCTTCGTGTGGCTTGGGGACCCGACCGCTACCCTTCCTGGCCCTGACCCGCTTGGGCAACGCATCCAAATCCCCCCTGGGCTGCGGGGGCACAATTATTCGCTTGGGTCTCCCCGATGGCCCAACCTGTTAGTCGAACCTTTGCCTGAGCTCTGCCACGCTCTTGCCTATCTGGTCAACCTTCCCCCATCTCCTGTCCATAGCTGTCATCTTGCGCATCATGCCCTCCAGCATATGCTCCATGCGGTAGCGCCTAGCGCCACAACCACTAGTCATCCCTGCAACAGGTACACCACCTGCACTTACCCCCTACACCGAAAGCCCTGCTGTGTCTCAGCGCCCACTAGCGCCTGCCTGGTGTTTACCTGCTCCGAGTTGGAGGTACACAGACTGGCCGTAAGCACCACGCAACTGTGACCGCGACACACCAGCTAACCTGGGTGTTGGGCGAGCGCACTCTAGCCCGGCGGCCCAACAGAAGCAGTGAAATGCAGGCCTGCCTGTGTCCCCGGATCGCGTCGTCCACCGCGCCCCTCTCCTTTGGCTCAGTCACGTTACCGAGATCCAACTGTGTCTCTGTAGCCTGCTGCAGTCAAAAGCAGAGTCTGCGCGGGCAGGGGGATGAGTCAGCAGGGAGCACGATCCGATCGCTCTCCTCGTCCGCCTCGATTCACCCAAAAAACCGGGCCCACAGCTCTCGATCCGCCGATCCGGTCCCCCACGGGCCGATCCTTCCCCTAGACAGCGCCCGGATCGCTCCCACCTGCAAACAAAAGAAAAAGATTATTCTGCGCCTTGACGAGGCGCGGGGCAAGCCTGGGGAGTGCGGGAACAAGAGGGTGCCTCCCGCGCTCCCCCGGCCTTTTAACCCCTCTGGGGGCAGACCAGTTACAACTGGTCCGCCCACTCTGGCTCCCCTCCCTTGACCCGGAAGCAATTAGATTGCTTCCGGGTCAACTGCAGGAGCCAGCACCAATCGGCGGTGGGCGCGCCCGCCGCGTCATCAAGACAGCGGCGGAGGGGCACGCCCACCACCGAGAGTGCAGGGGGAGGAGGGGGCCGGCGCCCCGCCATACGTGCGGGGGGGCCGAGTGGCCCCCCTTTCCTTTTGTGGCCTTTGCTTTTACATATCAGTGCATTCTGGGAGTTGCAGTCTTGGTTCATTTTAACAAGACCAACACCGCTGATAACAATGATATGTAAATGCAAAGCCCAGGAAAGGAAAAGTGGGAGAGATGAGGCATGTGGTCACCATACTCGCACCAGTCCACATCGTTCTACGCGTCCGCTAATGCACTTCAGGGCATAGAGTTCAATCGGTTTGTGGTAAGGCACTATACATGCTTTCCTCACTCAGAAGTAACCTGTAATTATCTCAGGGTCTGTGTAAATCTCAGCAGTGTTGGCTCAGCCTTTTATCCTTCGGATGCTGATAACTTGAATAAGATGTAGATGCTAACTATTCCCAAAGACAATGAATTTGTGGTGGTGTCGAAAGAAACACAAGTATTGCAGATCTGCTCTGGACACCAGAAGGCATGCTTTAAGTTAAGGGCCGGTGCAATACATTTAAGAGGAAACAGACAAGGCACTTTACCTCCATCTTCGCAGCAGGTGAGGGGCGTCCTCCAGGAGCCAGTACAGTCCTTGCACCTCTCCTTGACCTCCTACCCACAGCCCCTTACCCTCCTGCGCACAGCCCCCCTGGGGCAAGAGGCCGCAGTGGGACAGTCCAGCCCCAGCTGAGAGCAACAACAGAGGCCAGGGAGTGACATAACAAACGGCACAACAGCAGGAGGATGTGGGAGGGGAGAGGACAACAGGCAATTAGGGCTACATTTAGAGCTCGAATCTAAACAGATACCCTGCTCTCCAGAGACCACGCAGGTATCCCGGCAGAGAGAGAGAAAATGCGCAGGAGAGTAGCAGCGCTGCACAAACATGGGGCCGCAGGGTGTGCTCTTCCGCTATCTTGCACCCTCCCCTGCCACCGTCTCTTCTCTTATTTAAGGAATTCATGGTGCATGCCACAAACTCAATGCGTTTTATATTGGGTTATTAACAAGGTCATGGGGCGCACGGGGCCAACCGGATTCATGTGTGTCTTCAGAAAGCCACATGTGGGCTGGGGGCTTTCAGCAGAGGAAGGTGAGGCATGAATGCAACTAGAACATCAGAGACAGGTAGGCACACCCCTCCTGACCTGCACTGCCAGGCAACCATGCAGTACTAAACAAACACGAAATGACCAGCATTTCTCACTCCTCGAAAAGAGCTTTTGATGCCTCATCAGGGGTACCAAGCGCTATATAAATGCAAACCCCTCCCTCTTCTATTCCTCCACTATCCTTTTCAACCCAAATAACAGACTCGCAGGCCCACTGCTCAAATTCATTTAATGTTTTCCTATACAAATTCACCACTAATCCTTGTTGGGTTCTGGAATAAAGTGCTACTCGCCGAAAAGCGCTTCCACGCCACGTCAGGGGTAGTAAGCACTATATAAATGCAATTACACTGGGATCGATCTACAAAAGGATTCATGATTACAGGAAGCACTACTATCAGAGTACTCCTTTACATTCTCTTTACTTACTCCAAAAATGGCTTTATGCCTGGGCCCTATAATCTTTACTTTTCCAGTAGTGCAAATACCAGTTGACCAGTTACCAATGTTTCTATTGAATCCAGCTGGCTCAGATCTATTCGTTAATTAAAACAGTAAGTGAAACCAGTTGATACCAGTTGTAGCCTGAAGAATATCAAGTAGGAAATATTGTTATACCTTAATATTATAGTCAAAATACGAAAGACCAAAGTATTGAGGAGGTAAATGCATATAAGAAAGAAAAGTTAATATTTTTAATTCCACATTTACGTTACTGACGATACACACGCACACACATATATATCTATCTATACATATATTTATCGATATATATATAATATATAAAGAGAGAGAGAGAGAAAGAGTGCGCCTCTGTATAGTTATACGCGAGTCAGTCAGATTTTCCATAGGAAGAGTGTTTTTTTGTTTTGCTAATAATGCCTTTTACGAAACTTTAGAAAAAAAAAATTCATCCACCTCCACTCCTTCCTGAAAAGTTTTGGGATAATCCATCAAGCGGGGACAAAGAAAAAGGGGTATCCCAGAACGCTTTTTTTATCATGCAGTTTCACTAGCAAAAATTAGACGAGAATACAGAAAAAATGGCTGAACAGAATTCCACCAAATGTGTCAGAAAGCTAGATATTTATCCAGAAAGTGTGCTTTTTAGGTTGAGCCTAGGGGCAGCGCGCATGCGCTGCTCGCTCTGTGAGGCATGCTGTATTGTAGTATGCACTGGAAGCCCCTCCCACTCTCCGCCCATATTTATCATTAGCTTGTGTCATTGTCCTTCGTAAATGCTGGCTTATGATTTGTAAATAGACTTATTAGTCCCTCCTTGCCTGCATTTGTTACCTCCCATAACGACTGGACCTTTTATTTGACTTGTTACACGGTCTGCGTTATAAGTGGGTGAGCACTATTTTGTTTATTCACTAATGGGGACAATGGCAGTTGCTTTTTTTGTATTTGCAGCGCGCCCACACAGGACAATAGCGGCCGCATTTCGTATAGAGCGCTATGCCGCTCTAACTTTAAAAGTGGCTGCCCCATACCCCCACCCCACTCACGGCACAATGGCGATGTTCTTTCACCTTTTATTTATTTTTTTATAAATTTGCATGCTGAGCGCGGCGCCCGCTTTAGGGACACAGCGCTCAGTTAAAAAAATTTTTTTTAACTATAATGTGGAGCGCGGCGCCGGTTTCAGTGACACCGCACTCTTTCATTTTTTTTTTTTTACTTTATTGGTATTGCAAAGGACAATGCCTTTTAATATTATAAAAGGTATTGCCATTTACAATGCCAATAGCTCAAAATATCACAATTGCGAGACCTATTGCATTGTAAATGCTTGTTCTTTTTAACAGGAGGTTCATTAAACACGAAAGTGTCATTACGATCTGTACAAGTGTTGTCCGGTTTCTCCAAATGCTCAGGTGAAGAAGATGAACAAGCGGTACCACTGATCGCAGCAAAATGAGACCCTGAAACTCCATCGCATTGTGTGCAAGCAGGCAAACCTCCTCCTTCAAAGGAAAGTCTCCTTTTCACTAATGCAATTTCTTTAGAAATCACCCCAGCTGCTCGTTCTAGAAAGGAGTCATTGATGGTAATTTTGGATCCTGTAGTGGAACTACTCTTTTGCCGATTCCAAATGGAAAATAAAGTCAGTCAAGGGGGCATAAATTAGGAAGCCAAAAGGGAGGTGGATCAGCACAGCCTCTGACGGGCGAAGACGGGCCTGCTCTTGGTCCGGTATTTGCTTTTGCCAATGCCCAGGCACGTACCGCGCAGCAGGACTACCAGCAGCGCTTTGTAGTATGGGTCAGATGAAGGCCCGCCTCCTGCTAGGCTGTCTCAGCAGACAAGAGAAGTTATGGGACACATAGTCCACATGAATGCTGTGTAATCTTATCCCGCGCAGCAGGAATGCCAGTCACGGTTTGTAGCGTGGGTCAATTGCGGGCCCCACCTCCTCCTAGGCGGTCTCAGCAGACATGAGAAGTTCTGAGGCACGTAATCCCTGTGAATGGTGTGTCCTTGTGTACTGCGCAGCAGGAATGCCAGCAGGGCTTTGTAGTGTGGGTCAATTGTAGGCCCTGTTGAGGGCCACCCCGCCCTTACCAAACTTTGTATCCGCATCTCACCCCTCGTGACCAGGCTCGGTCCGAGGGTACAAATAAAGGGGCCCCTGGTCGCACGTGACCTTCGGCTGAGAACTACTTGTGTGCCTGTAGTGTCTCTTTGCAGCGTGCTAGCAAGGCCCAGCACTCACCAGTATCAGTGCGCTACATTGGCGATGAGTGGTGTACGGACCCTCGCGTCTCCCCGTGACTGAAGAGCGCGGATCCTGAACGCGACATGTCCCGGTAGCCGCCACTGAGTCTCCACGCTGCCTGCACCCGTGGCCGCACGGCCTGTTGCCCTCACGACCTGGTCTCGAGGCGGAGACGCGCCCTGCTGCCTGCCGGGAGGCTGAAGCCCCTGCTGTGTTGCAGCGGCGGTCCGCATCCGAGCGGAGGAGCTCGGCGACAGTATTCAGGCCCAGCGCGGGAGCCCGCCCGCATACACCTCGCAACGCGGGGCAGAGCTCTGAAGCCTGCCACCGGGGGATTTTCTTCGGCGGGACTCATCGGAGGCCCCGCCTCCTGAAAGACATGCCCTCTAAGGCCTGCAACTGGGGAGTTTCCCTCAGGAAGACTGTTCGGAGGCCCGCGCCTCCTGGCTGACATGCCTGACCCCCGCACCAGCAACCCCCTGAAGAACTGGAACTGCCTCAACATGTAGGATAAAGCATCTGAAGAAAAAAAAAGAAAGGAAAGCGAAACCGAAGAGGTGGAAAATCAGGGGAACACGACAGAGATACACCTGCACACAGGAAAAAAAGGTCAGTCAGAAAAAAAAAGGCAAAAGGATTCATCCCATAAGGAGGGAGAGACAAGGCCACACCACGCGCTGCGCACATCAGAGCACTCACACCAGGAGAAGACTATCCTCAGCACACCATGGGAGATCCTCCGCCACCACAACACCCGGCTCAAGCACCAACGGCACCCCATTCACATGCATCAGTAACACCCATACCCCTGTTCAGCCAGCTTGCTGACCCCGCCACAGCTGCGCCCAGATGGAAGCTCTGGGTAGGTCGCCTCAATCACTACTTCACGGGAACCCGGGAAACGGATGGGACGGTAAAACGCTCCCTGCTGATGCACTTTGGAGGGGATGAGCTCTACGAGCTGTTTGAGACACTGCCCGACACCGGAGCAGCCCACGAGTACGACGCGGCCATTGCAGCCCTCAACAGATACTTCGACCCCCAGATGAGCCCAGGTTACGAGCGCTTCAAACTGCACCAAGCCAGGCAAACGGAGGCAGAAACTGTGGACATGTTCTACGCCCGGCTCCGGAAGTTGGCGTGCACGTGCACAGGCATCGACCAGAACGAAGAGATTAGGGCGCAAATCATCCAGGGATGCAAGTCCGTCGCGCTGAGACGACAGATGCTCTGACAGCCGGGATTATCCCTAGATGAAATCCTGGTCCTAGCCCGGTCACACGAACTGTCGGACAAGAGAGCGGAGGAAATGGAAGTGGTTCAAGTTCGGAACACGCAAGATGCACCGATGCAAAAGGTGGTCCGGGTCAAAGAGGAGACGGTGGATGCCGTGCAGCGGTGACCAGCCACCAGCCAGAGGCGAGGTACTGGAGGCCGGCCAACCGGCAAGTGTGGACACTGCGGGTTCAACCACAGGGAACAAGACAGGTGCCTGGCGAGAGGACAAACCTGCTCGAAATGTGGCAAAGCCAACCACTACACCAGCGTCTGCTGGAGTGGCGGAGGTCGACCACATGGAGGCGCGCCCAGAGGGCGCTCGGTGACGCTGCGAAATCTCACGGTGGAAGACCGTGACGACCCTGGAGCTCCTACAAAACAAGGGGCGACCACTTATTATGGAGATGACGACGACACATTTGTTATCTCCTTCGCGGGACGGCCTGGACGAAAGAGCCGTCCACCCCCAATGTGCACGATCAAGGTCCACGGAACACCAGTGCAAGCCCTCATTGACACCGGCACATCAGTTAACGTGATGGACTCCGACCAGTACAACCAGCTGTCGCCCAAACCACACCTCACGCCCAGCGCAGCCAAGATCTACACATATGGGGGCACGGAACCCCTACCACTCCGAGGAATGATGGAGGTTGTGGTCTCGAGCTCCGAGTGCGCCGTGAAGACCAAATTCCATGTGACAGAAGGAAATAAAGGAACACTCCTAGGATGCCACACCGCAGAAGACCTAGAACTGGTGTTCTTAGCCAAACAAGTCCACGAAAAACACGCGGAGGACATGCTGAGTGAATTTCCCCAGCTCTTCTGAGGGCTATGTAAACTCCAGGGACGCCAAGTAAACCGAGAGCACTATGTCATCGGCGCATCCCCTATCATCTTCGCCCAGTGGTGGAAAAAGAGCTACAAAACCTTGAAGATCTGGGAGTCATTGAGAAGGTGTCTGGACCCACGCTCTGGGTGTCCCCGTTGGTAGTGGCACCGAAACCGAAGCAGCCTGGAGCCATTCGACTGTGTGTCGACATGAGGCTTCCCAATCAAGCTATCCGGAGAGAGAGACACGTGACCCCGACGATGGACGACATCGTGGCAGACTTGAACGGGGCGCAGTGGTTCTCAAAACACGACCTGTACTCCGGATACCACCAGTCGGAGCTGGCGCCAGAAAGCCGGTTTATCACCACGTTCTCTACCCACGTGGGTCTTCGAAGGTATACCCGGCTCAGCTTAGGCGTTTCATCCGCAGCAGAGGTGTTCCAGAATGCCATCAAGGTAGCCCTGTCGGCCCTGATTGGCGTAATCAACCTCAGTGATGACATCCTGATATATTCGAAAAGCTTGGAGGAATACCATGTTCGGTTGAGGGCAACACTACAGAGGATGGCAGACTGCGGGCTCACGCTCCATAAAACGAAATGCGCATTCTACCAAGGGTCAATAGACTTCTTCGGGTATGTCTTCTCGCAAGTTGGACTACGAGTCGACCCACGCAAGACGGAGGCCATACGGAGTGCTCCCGTCCCACAGAATCCGACGGAAGTAAGGGGCTTCCTCGGAATGGCGACATACTGCGGGAGGTTCATCCCGAACCTTGCCACCATCTCGGAGCCACTAAGACAACTGACAAAGACCAGCACGCCCTGGGAGTGGACGCCAAGAGAGGAAGCGGCATTTCAAGACATCAAGAAGGCCTTTCTGGATCAGACGACCATGGCATATTTTCATCCCAAGAGAAAGACGGAGCTCGTGGTCGACACCAGCCCGGTAGGGCTCTGGGCGGTCCTCCTGCAAGAAGACACCAAGGGAGTCTATGCCCCAGTGGCATATGCCAGCCGAGCCCTCTCCCCAACAGAGACAAGATACACGCAGATAGAGCGGGAAGCTCTAGCCATAAGGTGGGCATGCCAACATTTCCACCTCTACCTGTGTGGCTATCCCTTCACGGTGATAACCGACCACAAACCTCTTCTGCCACTGTTCAGTGGAACCACACGCCTGGCGCCCCTGCGCATTTAGAGATTGGCAGTCCAGCTGCAAGTGTACTCCATTCACCTGCTGTACAGACCTGGGATGGATAATTCTGCCGATTTTCTGTCTCGGCACCCCATGACAATGGCTGGGGAATCGCCACTGGATGATGCTGCCGGCACCGAAGCCTTCATACGCATGGTGGAAGACAACGCCTGTCCTGTGGCTGTGACCAAGGAAGATCTTTGTGATGCCACAAACGAAGATAGCACCATGAGAAGAGTGAAGGAGGCCCTGGAAGAAGGGCAGTGGCATCGGTTCCTGGACGGGATCTTTCTGCTGACCAGCGAGGACCAAAACCCCCGACGCCAAATCTGGAGGGTGCAACACGAACTCAGCGTCAGCGGGTCTGGCCTCATCCTGAGGGGACAACGGATCGTGGTGCCAAAGTGTCTCTGTCACCGAATGGTCGCGCTCGCCCATCAAGGCCACCAAGGCACCGCCAAGACCAAGGCCAGGCTCCAAACGAAGGTGTGGTTCCCCGGCATGGACGATATGGTGGACGAGGAAGTTTGACGCTGTCACCCCTGTACCATCACTGGCAGCGACCCTGCTACAGCACCGGTGATCACCAAAGACCCGTGCCACACGCCCTGGACAAAAGTCAGCATGGACTTTGGGAGCTTCCCGGACGGGCGGCACACCCTGGTCATCATGGACTCTTTCTCAAAATTCCCAGTGGTGGAGCTGGTGCAGTCCACGGCATCCAATCATGTTTGCCCAGCACTTGAAAGGATCTTTGCCATGTTCGGGCTGCCTGACGAAGTAAAATCGGACTACGGGCCACCATTACAGGGGCAGGAGTTCCACAACTTCCTAGATCGGAGAGCCATCTGCCATCGCCGAATCACCCCGCTGTGGCCCCAAGCCAATGGCGAGGTGGAGCGGTTCATGAGGACCCTAAACCGGGCTCTGAGGATCGGCGTGGACCTGCACCAGGATCTCGAGGCATGCCTCCATCAATTCCTGCTCGCCTACCGGCAAACGCCACACTCCACCACCAGATGCGCCCCAGCCTCACTCCTGCTCAAGCGCTCACCACAAGATCTAATCCCTGAAGACCCCGAGTGAGCGCCACCCAGTTTGGATATCCAGAAAGCGCAGCAGAAACAGAAGACGACGGCAAGCAGAGGGGCCAAAGCCTCAGGTATCCGCATAGGATCCCAAGTTGTCCTAAAGGATCGTCATCCAGACTGGAAGTTTTGTACGCCTTACGAGCCCATGGTGTGGACGGTCGCCCGGGTGGATGGCACCATGATCACAGCGCAGCGTGGCCGGCACACGGTGGTTAGTAACGTGTCCTGGTTCAAAGAGGCCCAAGGCACCCTGGATGACAATTGTCCAGCTCAGGAAGAGGACGAGGGACCAGGGGTGATATCCGAGAAAGATCCTGTAAGCGCTGACGAGAGCTGAGCGCTCATCTCCAACTCTGGTGGAGCCAGCCCTCCAGGGATGAGCAGAGAAGACCCACCGCCACGACAGACATAAATGGGGCACCCAGATAACACGGCAACAGACTCCATGGGAGGGCTCTCCCGAAGTCAACAATACCATCTCCGACCAAACCCGGCGCCCAGCCAACGGCTGAAAGACTTTGTGTGCTAAAAGAGCGGGACACCTATTTGGCTCCAAGCCGAGGACTGTGCCCTCAAGACACTCTGCCTTAATGCATACGTTACTCTTGTTTGTTAGTGTCTTCTGTTCTTTTTCTTTTCCCCTCCCGTGAATCACATCTAAAGGAAAGGAGAGATGTAGAGGGCCACGCGGCCCGTACCAAACTTTGTATCCGCACCTCACCCCTCGTGACCGGGCTCGGTCCGAGGGTACAAATAAATGGGCCCCTGGTCGCATGTGACCTTTGGCTGAGAACTACTTATGTGCCTGTAGTGTCTCTTTGCAGCGCGCTAGCAAGGCCCAGCACTCACCAGTATCAGCGCTCTACAGGCCCTGCCTCTTCCTAGGCAGTCTCAGCAGGAAAAAGAAGTTCTGGGACATGTAGTCCCCGCGAATGCCATGTCCTCGTATACCATGCAGCAGGAATGTTAGCAACACTTTGTAGCGAGGGTCAATTGCCGGCCCCGCCTCTTCCAAGTCGGTCTCAGCAGGCAAGGGCAGTTCTGGGACACGTAGTCCCTGTGAATGCCGTGTCCTCATATCTTGTTATTTTTTGCTTCTTTTTCCTTATAATATACAAAATTCAGACGGCATAATTATATGGATATGTACTGCCTTTGGATACATTGATTTAATTAAATGACGGTTGTTTGTAACCTGAATACATTTTGCTAATAAATATTTACGGTTCAGATACCTTCCTCTCTGTTGTTATTGTGGAACCAAATTGTTTCACTGTAATTGAAATGTATTGTCGATGCAGCTCTAGTCTTTTCATACGCTTTCAGTCAACATACGACCAGTGGAGGATCCTGCACGACGACCATATAAGAATCTTCAGGTACAGGAAAATCCTCCCTATCACAGTCTTTGCATCCACAAAATCCATTAGATTTTCAAACCCTTAACACTGCCAACACTGAAAATACATGGATTGCTGCCAGGGTACGGTAACATGACAATGGATACTGCTGTCAAAAGAGCATGTGCAATTTATCGGTTCATCCTCAACTTATTTATTTAGACAAATTGGGCACTGTCTTTCATTCATATTTGACTTCTAGAGATTTCAGAAATTATATGAAATTATAGAGCGCTTTGAGTGTGAGAACTAAAGCATTTGAATTAGATAGGAGTGCTGTTTAGGCAAACAACTCTTGCCAGCAAGTGAAACAGGCATCTAAATGGGAAAATGTTCATCTGCATGCTAAAAGTTGAAAGCGAATCACCCCTCTTCATTGCCAACATATGATTTTCTGGGAGAAACACATAAGTGCACAAAAATTATGAGATGAGAGTGCGTCACAATCTTCTATTAAGAGTAAATGCTGATTTATTCTAATGTGCACTTATTCCCCACAAGAAAAGTTCTGAATGCAGCGTGTCATCGTTTATAATGATTATCTTAGCAGAGGATTTCTTTAACTTGTAAAAAGAAGTCATTCATCCAGTGCATATTGGCCTCCTTATGTTTTATTATATATATATATATATATATATATATATATATATATATATATATATATAAATGGTCTCTGTTCTCATTTGAACTCTAGTCTTGTTGATACTCCCAGAATTGCTGATGTTCAGGTACCCGCGCTGCTATATGCAGACGACGGGGTTCAACTGGCTCGTACTCCTAATGCTTTACGTATGCTAGTGGATCGCTTCACTCTATTTATCAGTAATCTTGATTTGAACACAAATTAGAGCATTTCGCAAATTATGGCTTGTGGGCCTGGCAAAAGAATATTAAATAGGCTTACTATCAATGGCCAGTCGCTGGTTGGTGTCAACAAATGTAGTTACTTGGGCATTATCTTTAACTCCCTAGGTACTTGGTATCTTCAGGTTACCTTGTGCTAGTTGAAGCTTATCAGATCAGCGGGAACCATTTTTAATCTTTCTAGTCCCAATTGAGAAATAAAGCATTTGAATTAGATAATGTATCTGCTTTCATGGTTACCCCCAATTTTTGCTGGTGTTCTACTGTTTTTCTGACTAGACTGACTGGGATCCTGCTAATCAGGACTCCAGTCACTGTGCTTCCTCCCTAAATTGGTTATGGTGAGTACCTCGGTACATTCCTATTTGACTACTGGGGCACCCTTGTCAGTCCCTTTGTTTATGGTACTAAGGTACCTAGGGCATGGGTACCCCAGGGATCCCCTATAGGCTGCAGCATGTATTATGCCACCCATAAGGGACCCTCCAAACTTCGGCTACGGGTCTGCCGATGCAGCCTGTGTGAGTTGGCGCATGCACCTCTCACGGAAGATATACGTTTCCTTACATCTTATATCACTGCACTTGAAACCTATAAGTTACCCCTCTAGCAGGCCTTTCAGTCCTAAAGGCAGGGTGCTCGGTTCCGAGTGTGAGGGTGACCCTGCATAAGCAGACCACCCCTACATACCCCTGAGTCCATTCTCCAGACCTTGTAAGTGAATCAGCCATTATGATATAGATAGGCCACGCGTCATTACGTGATGACCATCTCTAAACTGGCTGGAACGCACCTGGGCATGTTTGGTATCAAACATGTTGGAATCATACCCCAACACCGTATCCGGTGTTGGAGCTATGATTCCATCCACGGTAGGGCCCCTCCAGGACGCCCTCCATGATCAGGGACCAATCTTACAGAGCCTGACAGCAACCTAGGGCTGCTGCGACCACAAACACAATTCTGCTCTCCTGCTGCTGGGCCAAGCCCAAGCAGGGGAAGGTAGGACAATAGGTTTCCTGTCACAGGGAGCTGTGACCACCTCCCAGACAGGATTTAGTGAATTAGGCCAGGGTGGGGGCGCTTGCCAGCGCCACATAGTCTGCTAGAAGGGCACATTTGGTGCCCTCCTTGCATACTCAGTTCAAACCAGCTCAGGGAGCCATTGGCTCCAGTTCTGGCGTGAAACTGGACAAAGGATATGGGAGTATCCTCCCCTCTTTCCAGCCCCTCCTCTGAGGAACCCCTGAATCATCCCAACCCTCTCCTGAGGGTACTTAAGGGCTTAACTGTGGGTGGGACCCTAGATTTGTCATGGGATTCGATTCAGCTTCAACTCCACTTCATCTTTGACTGTCTGGACATCTTGGCTGAGTCATGCTGACCGTGCCGGACTGATCGCATCGTCCTTTGCTTTGGGACCGAGTCTGCAACTGAGAAGACTCTGTCTGCTCCTGACCTCGTTGTCCTGCAAACCCGCTGCACCATCAGTGTCCGTGCTCCATACAGGTTCCATCTTCGGCCTGTGGACATCTAAATACATCCAAAGGAATCTCCCTTGGAGTGAAGGAGTAACTGCCCTGCATCCGCAGGCACCGCCACACAATCGACCGGTCTGCCGAACCTGGGCTCCAATGGACTCCAAAAGGCTCAACAAAACAGGTGGTGGTTCTGCATTCCCTCGAGGCCTGAGTTGTCCTCTCATCGAGATGAGGCCAGCATCCCTTGTAGAACGCCCTGCAACCAAACCCCTATGCACCGCTTCGCTGCATTGCTTCAGCACATGGTAACTGCATTGGTTACCCCGACCGACTCATATCAACAGAGTCGGATGCATCGAAAGGTTCTGTCGATGAGTCTGTGCCCGCTATAACTGACCTGTGCCGACGCGGTGGGTTAGACGGACGGATTCCGTTGTCTTCAGCATCACGGTGGCTCGGACAGAGCTACCAATTCAGTGTACCTGTACTTGAAGCCTCTTCATCAACTGAGCTGTTTCATTTAACTCGAGTGGCCTTCGTTTTCCATGCCTCCTGGATGTCCCGGAGTGGCAAAGACTCTGTCCCCTCTACTTTCAGGCACTTTTCAACACAAACCGCACCAGGGTTCGAACAGACCCTTTCATCCTTCTGCAACAGCGATCTCGCCCTGAAGTCCTTGATTGTGCTTGACAGTGGTTGTAGCTAACCTGATTCCGAGGGTATCCACGGGTGGGGAGGCTCCTCAACCTTCTGTCTTCCACGGGATATCTTTGGGCTCCAATGGGAAGGGTCTTTCCTCTTTAAAACTGCAACCGCAACATACCCTGAGTAGTATTGAGTACGCAGTCGTGTATCCTCTGGGCATGCGACTATCGTGGGGCACCTAGACTCTCACCTGTGGTGGTATCTTCGGTCCCCGACTCCCTACACCTTCTGGGTCCAGTCTCATCTACTGACATGGTTCGCATTCCACTATTTTGATATATGGTTTGGTCTCCCCCTAGGGACCACTGTGTATTGGTGCTGCTTTCTGTTCTATATCAAAATATTGTGTGCATTGTCAGTATATCTCCAGGCAGGAGATATTGTATAGTGTTAGTGAGTGACTGTAATAAATATCTATTTTTATAAGTATACTGTGTGGTTCTTTTTCACTTAACCTATACAAAAGATTGGATACTGGTGAACCGAGCTTCTTTACACTCCTCCTAGACTAAGCCTGAAGGCTGCTCTCCACAGCTACCACTTAGAGAGCCTTTCTAAGGTTGTCTAAACCACTAAAATCACCATAAGGGTCGTCTGGATTAGTGCAGGGTGCTACACTTATATAAGTGAGCTTCATATACTAAGCCAGCCTGTCACAGATAAGGAGTGCTGTTTAGGCAAACAACCATTGTTAGCAATTGAAACAGGCATCTAAATGGGAAAATGTTCATCTGCATGCAAAGGTTCTTCTGATGCGTGCACTGGCTGCTAAAAGGTGAAATCGAATCACGCTCTTGATTGCCTACATATGATTTTCTGGGGGAAATGCATAAGTGCACATTAATGATGAGATGAGAGTGCGTCACAATCTTCTATTAAGAGTAAATGCTGATTTATTCTAATGTGCACTTATTCCCCACAATAAAAATTCTGAATGCAGCGTGTGTCATCGTTCATAATTATTTTCTTAGCAGACGATTTCTTTAACTTGTAAAAAGGAGTTATTCATCCAGTGTTTGGAAAGAGTTCTGAGAATTATACACCTTTCTGTTTCTGTCATTTTATGTATACATACATACATTTAATGACAGTTTTGTTTCTGGCAATATAGTCCAGGATCCTGAGAGCCTGCATTTTGCTTGCGAGAACGTCATAAGAACCACTTTTGTGGTGAAATTCTGAAACAAGATGCTTCCCAAGGCTAGAAATCATGGATCAGAATCTCATTAAGTGCAGCTCATTACTATAAAATGTTGTTCCTGGAGAGATCCACTTGGGTGGCTTGGTTGTCCCCCTCTCTTTTGTAGTGACCGGCTGGCCACATTCTAGTGTTTCTTAGTAATGCGCTTCCACCAGCCACTCCTTGAGGGCTGGCTTCCACACTCTGCCCACACCCATCCATCACAGGTGTCACCGGTCAGGTAACCCTGCCAATAAAAGGGGCTGGGCGCATGTGCCCTGCGTCAGTTCTGGAAAGTATACCACTGTGTCTGTGTGGTAATTCTAGGTTCATGGGGGCCTAGGGTCCCGACTCTTACATTGGCGACGAGTGGGAACTGCCCCACGTGTAGGCTGGCAGCAAAATTGGTTCGTAGTGGGGGAAGTGTGGTCAGAGTGTAAGGCCCACCCCGCACCAACTGCCTGCTGGACATCAATGGTTGCAGGGAGAGAAGGTGGCCGTCCAGAACAACATAAGGCCTTCACAATCATACTGCTGACCGGCAGGGCCGCATGAGGTCTGCAGAAATAAGTGAGGGAGTGCAGCTAGCACCTTGACTGGAGTGCCTCCCCGCTGCCGATCGCTTGCAGGAGGTTCCACATTTCGGCAGTGACTGTGGACAGAATGCGGAATTCCCAGTAAAGTGCTGGGCACCGGGCCATGGCAAAGGACTCAGCAAGATAAAGAAGGTGTTGCCATTCGGCGGGGGACATCCCGTCACAGTGAGCCTAGTGCTGGTGCCTTAAGGGAAAGTACCGACAGCGTGGGGAGGACGAAGGCACCACCCAAGCAGGTGGGTGATGGTCCCTGCAGCGCAGCTCGGTTACAAAGCAGCACCCACTGAGAAGCGGCTGAAGTGACTGTAGGTGCCCGCAATGTCTGAAGCGCACTGATAAACTCCTGGCACATCGGAGCTTCCGTAGGTCCTGCCCACTGCCCCTCGAGTGACTGCTGGTGTCATGCCTGACCGAACTCTTTCCTGTCGAAGAGGGAGTGAAGCCTGAAAGGGTAAAGAGAGAGGTGCGCGTCCCTGACCTTCACTGCTGCAGGGAGGAGGGTAGATCTGCGTTGGCAGCCCGGCAGGCGAAAAGCATGAGGAAAGATTTACCTTGCAGGGGAAAGAGGTGAAGCTGCCCATGCGGGAGGTCTCCAGCCACCTGTAGTGACTCAACTGGCAGCCCTCGGAGAGGGTGTCCTGCCTGCAGGGGAAGAGAGCACAGTGTGGCCAGCAGAACTGAGGAGTATGCCTGGGCGGTGCACTCCGCTCCGTTCGCGGAGTTTGCAGAGTTTTTTGCACTCCGCGCTCCGCGGAGGTCGCAGAGTGCAGAAAACTCTGCTTCGCGTAGTGCAGCGGAGTTTTTTCCCACGCTCGTGATCGCGAACGGTAAGTTCGCGAGAGCAAACTACCGCTCGGGTATAATTTCTACCCGAGCGGTAGGAAGACCAGCGCGAATGGGAGTTCGCACTGCACTCCTCTACTTGCGGAACTCCGCTGAGTTTTTTTTTTAACTTCGCGGAGTTCCGCATAGCAAAACTCCCAGAACTACGCCCAGGCCTGCTGAGGAGGATGCCGTGGAGTGGCCGGCACTCGGCCAGTGATGGTGACGCAGCCAGCGAGGGAGAGGCATGGCTGTTCCTGGCACCGATCCCGGCTGCACCTGTGAGAAGCGACACCCTGCAGCGTGATTGAAGCTTCCAAGGCCACCTAGGGGGCTTGAAGCATCACCTGGTAGCTGTGGGTTGCCACTGCAACAGGCCCTGGGTGCTTTGAGGAAGGGCGTCCCATGCCAGTGGGTTTTAAGGGTGAGAGAAGACATAAAGGCAAGTGCTTGTGCTGCCTGGCATGGGTGAAAGCCCCATGGAGCCCCACTCGCCCGCTTTGTTGTCCCGGAGGGGAGCCTCACATATTAGCGTGCAGGCGTTGAAGATTAAGAAAAACAGTGGGGCCACTAAATGGTAATGCGGTGCAACCTAATGGCCATAGGTGGTTATTGCACCCGTCTAAAGTGAACAATGTACAGAATTAAGGGCCAGATGTACGACCGTTTTTTGCGGTTGCAAAAGGAAAATCAACCTGTTTGCGACCGCAAAAAACATTGGTGGTATGTACAAACGCTATTTTGCGAGTCACTGATGGTCGCAAAACACTCGCAGTTTCCCACCTACTTCAAGCAGGTGGTAAACCACTCGCAAATGGGAAGGGGTCCCCAGGGGACTTCTTCCCCATTGTGAGTGTTTGTGAAAATATTTTTTAAGAGCAGGCAGTGGTCCCAGGGACCACTGCCTGCCCTTAAAAAATGAAACAGAAAAGTTTCATTTTTCTTTTTTTAAATGCATCCCGTTTTCCTTTAGGGAAAACGGGCTGCATTAAAAAGAAAAAACTGCTTTACTAAAAAAGTCACAGACATGGTGGTCTGCTGACCCCAGCAGGCCACCATCCCTGGGAGTGCTAGCCATTCCCAATGGGGTCGCAAATTGTGCTTGCCTCATGAATATTGATGAGGTATGCAATTTGCGACCCCATTGGGAATCGCAAACAGTGTCTGAGACACTGTTGTACATTCACTTTAGCGAGTCACAAATTGCGAGCAGCAATTCGACGCAATTTGCGACTCGCTAAAGTGAATGGTCATACATCTGGCGCTAAGGTTTCTAGTGGGAAAAAGGCTGCCTTGGTCTGCAGTGGCCATAGGGGCAGCACCCACTGCAAGAGTTGCCAGGAACAATAACTGGACACGTCTACTAGGCACCATAGAAAGAGTCTGGCCTAGAAAGAGCCACATGCCCCCTGTGAACTGCTCCTCATTTGGGGGAAGAGTTTGTTCCTCCACCAAGAACCTCAAGAAACTCAAGGCTTCCAGCCAAGGAAGCTGCCAACAGTCCACTGATGGCAAGAACAGGTAAGTAGCAAAGCCCCCGGCAGCAAGTGCACGAAGGACAGAAGATGCTCACTGCATGCGCGCCCTGTGGCGAAAGTTTGCAACCGAAAGAGGAGGAACTGGATGCGCAAGGCGCCAGCAGAAGGCGCACCTTAAGTGAAGAACAGTGGGCGCAAAGTCAGAAGCGCGCCGAAGACTGCACCAGAAAAGCTGACTGCACGGGCCGGAGCCCGGGAGTGAGAGCCCTGCAAGAAAGAGAGCCCATGTCATTACAGTGTGCGACAGACCCTGCAAAACCTGCCTGAATGGAGGCAGGAGTGAATGCTGCGATGGTGTAGCTTTGAGGCGCAATGAGTGCGTCCTCATCTGAAGATGTGACCGGTGAGAGGTCCATGAAGAGGTGACCTATGAGAGGTCCATGTATTCCAATCCTACTTGTAAAGTTGCCAATCCTACTTGTGAAGTTGTTGCCAATCCTACTTGTGAAGTTGCCAATCCTACTTGTGAAGTTGTTGCCAATCCTACTTGTGAAGTTATTAATATCATCTTGTCTACAGTGGCACCCAGCGGAATATCACCCCCAAAGTTGTAACCCATCCCCTCCTCCCAGGGTCATGCATTCTCTGACCCTACCAAAGTGCATCTCAAATCCTGGAACATAACTGGTCTCGGATCAAAATACCTCTTCTAGACTGGAATATCGGAATGGATAAACATGACATTTGCATGTTCCAAGAAACCTGGTCACAGGACCCCCATTTATAGACTTGGATATCTTAATTTCTTTGTTCCTGCTATCCCAAGTCCAAGAGGCAGGGCTGCTGGGGGTCTGGTTATTTGGATACCTGGCACATTAAATTTAAAAATCCAACAGCTTAAAATTGATTCTCTTGACATATTAGGTAGCCAGCTGGATATTGGTAGCACCTATCAATTAACTATACTTAATATTTATGTAAGGTGGCCAGGAATGGGCTGGCCTCGTGCACTCTACATGCACTGGAGAATTTTCTTAATCACCACTCCCACCAACACTTTCTCATTTCAACTGCTGATTTTAACCTCACATTTGAGCCACTTGATGCTGAGGATGCCGATCTAACTGAGGATGAGGATGCTGCTTGGGCAGTTCCGCTTCTAGATATTTCACCAATCCGTAGCTGGACCGGACCCGTTCAGTGGTTTACCTAAAATCACTTACAATTGAGCCTGGCTTGAAGGCTTTAAATGGCCACACCAATTCAGTTCTAAAGAGTACTCATACATTTAACAAATCTCTCCACAACAGTCGTATAGATTACATACTTTTTGACCTGGGATTATGACCAGCAGTTATTGACATGCCAGTGTTAAATAGAACTGGGAGCAACCACAACGCTCTGTCTGCCATTTTACAAGCTTTTTGACAGCACATTCCCTTGGACCCTTGCAATCACTCCTTCACCAGGGAAGTCACCCTGTCTACAGACAGCCGTCACTTAAAGTGGAAGCAGATTGCTGCTCGCCCAGAAATCTCGGCCGCTATTCAAGAGGACCACAACGCCATTCTCAGCCATATTGGGGAGGTCTATCCCAGTTCTCCCGACCAAGTGGTGGTTCTGCATGGGGTACTCTTTGAGTGAATTCTTTCTCACTTTACTATTCCGAATGTTCGTAATCGGAATAAAGTAGGCAAACATACTTCCTGGTACAACAGAGAGTGTCGTACAATAAACTCCCCCTTAGTTAAAGCTATGAAAAACAAAGACATGTCAAGTATCCCAGCTCTTAGAAAGGAATATAAAAAGGCCATTCCTTGGGCAAAAAAGATTGGGATGAAGAGAGGTGGGTGGACCTTTTGGACGCATGTTCAGCCAGCAATATTTCTAAATTCTGTTCACTGGTCTCGCGGGGACGCTCTGTAGTTGCAACAGATTTCTCTAATAATGTTGCTGCTGCTGACTGGGTCAACAACTTTCATAAACTATACTCTGGTGACTCTATTGATACCACAGCGACAATAGTTAATACTGTTGCTCGGATAGACACTGAACCTGACCCCTTGTTCGACATGGCTGATATTTCACAGTCCCTTAATGCCATCACACGTGGGTGTGCGGCTGGTCCAGATGGCAGCCCAGCAGACATATTTTTATTTGCTACAGAGGCCTGGTCTCATTGCATCTTACTGTTGTTACACAGGAAAAAAGGCTCCAAATGTACACAGGAAAAAAGGCTCCAAATGTACATGCACCTGGCCCGGCCCGAATGTGCTTTGACTGTTTATACACTCCTTGCACTAGCACTTTGAGTCTTTACCACATTTGTCATGGTACCAAAACTATCGTATTAGTTATTATCATGGAAGTTTCAACCCGTGCGAGTTTGGCTCAACTTGTACGAATTTAGATTGACTGATTACAGAAACTAGGGGTGGTCACCCTAGGTTTCTTAACAACTGGTTTCAGTTTGCAAATCGACAAGTCTTCGAATTTTCTGGTTTTATATTGCAAATCAATGAGTCTCTAAAGAATTTTAAAATACGTTGATCTTTCCTTTTTTTAATTATGTTAATTGTACAATTTTAATTAATCAAACAATAAAACATACTACTATCTTAACTTTGGCTAACGCTATAGCGGCAGGGTCACCCATCCCCAATTCTTGGAAATGGTCCACAGTAATACCTATATATAAAAAGGGTGGCCGTTCCATACCTTCTAATTACAGACCAATAAGTCTCATAGATTGCATTCAAAAAATCTTTGGTCGTTGTCTCCTTAACAAAATACAAGACTGGATGGGTGAAAGTGACGTCTTAAGCCCATTCCAAGCAGGCTTTAGATGCAGGTTTTCAACTATTGATCAGGTCTTTCACTTTGTGCTAATTTATTGGAGAACAGTTTTGATAGGCAGGGGCAGCCTTTATGTTGCCTTTGAGGATCTAAAATCGGCCTTTGATTTGATTTCCTGTTCTGATCTCTGGAGAGTCCTACCAGATCTAGCTATGCCACCATGCATTCGACCCCTTCTAATTGTTTGCATGATAATAACTGTGCACGTATAAATTGGGGAGGGGACTAGGCCCAGTTAACAGAAAAGGTACCATTCTGCAAAGGAGTTCGCCAGGGCTGCGTCCTTGCTCCTACTTTGTTCTCAGTTTTCATCAATGATATTGTGTCCTTTCTGCTCACAGTGGAATCAAAAGCCCCATCTCTGGCGGGACTAAAATCTATCCTACTCTTTGCAGACGACACCTGGTTGATCTCCAAGACCCCGAGTGGGCTTCAGAAATTATTGACTCATTTTAACGAGTTTTGCGCCGCACACGGCTTGCAGATAAACATTGAGAAAACCAAGATGATGTTTTTTAACCAGCATATATCCTAAAAGGGTAGGTTATGCCTAGGGGGGTGATTCACTTGAAAGGGTAGACTCCTTTCATTATCTAGGGGTCACATTCGCAGAGGGCATGTCCTGGCACCTTCAGATTAGAAATGCAACCACTAAACTAAAGCATGCGTGGGTGATACTCAAGGAACTCTCCATGTTGTACACTAAACCCATCCAACCAGCTTTGAAGATCTATGAGGGAAAGGCTCTGGGCTTAGAATTATACAGTGCAGAACTGTGGGGGTATTCTAATTATGAGGAGCTGATAAAAGCTGAGAGCAAATTCCTTAGGAACCTGGTCTCCATTCCACCCAGCACTCCATTATATCCACTGTTTAGTGACTTGGGGTCACAGGGGTGGTGCACAAAATCAGTTTACAGCCCTTCCTTTTCTTGAGACGTCTTTGGACTACCCCTGAGCACGCTCATTATGCTGATAGTATGAAGGATGTTATGAAGGACGATCGTTTTAGTAAAATTCCTTGGTTTAGGAATACATGGGCTGCATGTTTTATGGGACTGCCCGGCCTTAACTGCTTTTCCAACTAAGGGCGTGATTCCGATGTCGTTCGGAAGGCCTCCGAATCGGATTTGGCTTTCCCGGATCCGATTCGTAGCCCTTGTTTCCGACCGAATCGTACACAGGTCCGAACGACTAAGTACGATGCGAAGATCGCGTACGCGTCAACCGAATCATTTCCGGAACACCAACCTGTCCGTACGACTCATTCTTAGCCAAATCGTGCCGCACAATGGAGCTGAATTCCGACCGAGCGAGTACGATGCACGATTTGGACAGCCGCTTCGCCTTCGTCTCAGTGAGACGAAATTGCTGTCTGAGTCATACTTCGGGGGGCTGTAACAGGCCCCCCTTCACCCGGGGCCCTCCGAATATGTCACAGGGGTGTGCCCATGGGTCCCCCCAATCCAGGCATGCACAGTGTGGCGGGCACCATGGGGTGCCTGCCCGCCACAGGGTGTACGCGTTTTCCCACCCACCCCTTTTGGCTGTAGGAGCCTGTGTACGCGTCTGTACACAGGCTCCAATAGAGTTCAATGGAAGTCCGAGCGAACCGAGTCGGTAAGCATATGGCTGCATTTGTACTCGCTCGTTCGGACTCCCGGAGCACGTTTCGCTCGGAAAGCCCTCCGGATCCGAGTCGTACGGAGGGCTTTCCTAGCGAGATCGGAATCGGGCCCTAAGGCTGCACTGAAAAAGAAATATTGGGCATATGTTATGGCTGAGGAATCACAGAGAGCCGTCAGCTCTAGATTGGCCAATGAATAGATGGACATTAAGTCCGCAACGGGGTTTGAACCATTTTGGGATCTGGGGACCGTTCCTCTACACAGAAAACTATATTTTCAGTTTCGTATAGGCACTGCACTACAAAGGGTGTTCACTTCTGGATGGGTTAGCAAAGGAGAAACTTGTTGTCCCACCTGCCGTTTTGTAAAGGAGAGCATCTCCTATGTATTGTTTGCCTGTCCAGGCTATGTATCAACTGGTCGCACGTGGCTTCCACCGGCATGCACACTACTCGGAGTACGTACCCATAAAGAGGCTTTACGTATCCTTAGATCAGATCTTCGCCCAGCTTTAGTTATCTCCATCTCTAAGTTTCTGGGTGCAATGTGGGTGATTCACAGCAAAGCCTTACATCCCCGTGTTACTTGAATGCACTACAGTGAACTATGATTTTGCACTCTCTGGTCTCTCTCATTAATTATTTGATATAAGGGTATTCCGTTCCATAAACAAGAGGTATATTTGTCATATATCTTCTAGATAATTTCTCAACACAAATATGAATTAACTCACTATTTTTTAGATACTGCTTGTATAATTTTAAATATTTTAACTGTGGAATTTGTTTTATTGATGCTGTAATATGAATGTTTTAAAAACTGTATGTTTTTATAATGTTCTAATTTTATGGCCCCGGTGGCCGAAATAAAGTAATTTGAATTGAATTGAGAGGTCCATGAAGAGGAGACCTGTGAGAGGTCCACAGAGAGAAGACCTGTGAGAGGTCCGCAAGGAGAAGGCCGGTGAGAGGCCCACAAATATAAGGCCTGCGATAGGCCCAAGAAGAAGACCTGTGAGAGATAGTGGAAAAGAAGAAGGTCACGACGAGAGGTCTGGTCAATAGACGAGGAGAAGGCTCAGTCCTAGGGGTAGGAAGTGGCCAGGAAGGCCCATTTGAAGTGCACATCACATGGAGAGGCCTGGTCAAAAGAAAGAAGAGTAAGACACAATGGCATCAGACCACGTCGCGAAGAAGAAGTAGGTGAAAGAAAAGAAGTGGCAAAAGGCCACAAGTTTAAATCAGAGTAAGAGGAGAAGAGAAGAAGAAGAAAAGTGTGGCACGAGGCCACAGCACTAGAGTGCAAAGAAAAGAAGAAGAGAATGGTGTGTAGTAGACACCTGGCACACCGCAAATTACAACATACGAACTGTGAGTGTTATCTCAATCAAGTGCATTTCTAAGAATATCCAAGGAGCACTGGACATCTAGAGTAGAGCTCTGTACCTATGAAACATCCAGAAGTCAAGGAGACATCTTTGGTGCTGTGAGAGGCTGGCTACCCAGAAATCTTCGGTTAGACCAAGTGAAACTCAAGCCTGCCGAGGAGAGCATACTGGACAATTTGTACTATCCACTTTTGGGGTTGCACGTCAGACTTGGTTGTGGTCCTGTTGACCAAGGTCGTGGGGCCTAAAAGAGGATCTGAGCAATCTACACTGGCCCATGGCAATCCAGGGGCAAGGGCCTCAAGGATTGCAGGTGAAAGAGGAATCCCGAAACAAGAGATGTGTCTGAAGCAGATACCCAGCAGGTACCAGGAAGCACGAAGGTCTCGCAGGAGTCTGACTACCCCAAAGACTATCCAACAGATGCAAGTGCACCAGAGTCAGGATGGCAGGAGTACACCGACCTTGGAACAACTACCTTGAGGCAGAGCGAGTGACTTGAAAGTGGGACTCGTAGCGATTCCTCCATGGGCCTATAGTATGGCAACGAAGAGACACGGCGCAGTCCACACAGTCCCATGGAAGCCCGATGAAGAGGACCTCAGTGTACTCCTGTGAGAGGGGAATCCTGGTAAGAGAGGGGAATCCTGGTGAGAGAAAGAAGCCGGAAGTTGCTCAACCATAGGGCAGCTGAAAGCACTGCAGTATCTGAGGAAGACTCATCAACAGTCGCCCGGACATCATCAGTCTTTGAAGGCTTCCTGTCCATGGAGGCAGGGCGTCTTTGAAAACGTATCAACAACAGATTTCACTATTGCTCCACATGCACCCTCACAGCAAACAGTATATATAAACTTCCATGCAGTGAGCCCAGGTGGGACAAGACCCACAGTGCCCAGGTGAACTCTGGCAATTTGGACTGGTGAGTGTGAAATCCAGATTTCATCTACTATTCATGCCCAGAGCAGTCTGGTTAGAATGACAGAGGGGTGCTGTGATACCTGGTGCTCTCAGCTGCATGTGTCCACTCCTCCTGTCCGGAAAGCAACCTGAATATACTCAGTGGAGCTTTGTTTAGTTGTTTTGTTCTCTCCCACAGGTTGGACTTGTTTGTCCTATTTTTAATAAAATTTGGGTGGGATGTAGAGACCGGCCGGTCAAGTTCTAGTGTTTCTTAGTAATGTGCTTCCACCAGCCACTCCTTGAGGGCTGGCTTCCACACTCACCCCACACCCATCCATCACAGGTGTCACCGGTCAGGTGACCGTGCCAATAAAAGGGGCTGGGTGCAAATGCCTTGGGCCAGTTCTAGAAAGTATACCACAGTGTCTGTGTGGTCATTCTAGGAGCACGGGGGCCTAGGACCCCGACCCTTACTCCTTTAACCTTCCATTGATGCACACATATTATAGGGAACTGTCATTGTGGCCTACCTGCTTCGATTTTCCTACACATGGGCCCACATTACAGATATGATGCGCTGCCCCACTCTGCTCCGTGGTTCACACTTGAGTTTGTGTGCCAGTTGCAGACTGGGACAGTGCACCACTTCACAGTAAATGGGCTGTCTTGCTCTCTTTAACATTCCATCGTGACACACGAAGCAGTCAGGAATTTTTGTGCTACTATTTGTGGCCTTCCTGCCTCAATTTTCCTCCACATGGCGCCACATTACAGCCTGGCAAAGTGCACCAAATCACAGTAAAAGTACCACGCCTGCAATTGGAACAATGCGTTATTGAAAAGCGAACCTGCAATTTGAGGCAGTCATTCCACTTTTCTTTGCAGGGGGCCACGTGGCCTCCACTTCAAAGGGAGCTGAGATCCCTCTGCAATGATAGTGCTCTGGGGGCGTAAAAGTCAGGAGCAAATACTCATTACACCCCAGGGGTATTATGTATAATTTGGCTCCTCGAGGGCATCTAGCTACAGGCCTTCAATTCAGCAGAAGCTTGTCTTATTGAGTGTCTTGTCTCAAGCTCGATTACAACACAACATTAGAAGATAAAAACACATACTTAGATTGTGTATCCATACTAATGATGATATCAATGGTAAGGTGATATATGATGTTATCAGTGATGTAATTTATTATGCTGTTAGGGATGTTATCTGAGATATCATGTGAGGTCATGCTTAGCTAACCATAATAGGTCGATTTCAGGGTCTTTATAACCATATAACAACCCTTTACCATGTTTTTATACATATTCACTCTCTCACACATGCACCCACACACATGCATCCACACCCACACACACACACACACGCATACACGCACACACACCACACACACACACACCACACACACACACACCACACACACACATATTCAACGGAAAAAACAAAGGTTAAAGTGACATAGTAAGGTGTTGAGATGAGATAAAAACCAACTTGTAAAATGTAGACCACAACTGAAATTAACAAGTTCCAGTTTACTGAGCTTCCTATTATCATTAACTGTTTATGACCTCTCATATTTTGTCACTGTTAAATGACATCTTTGATGACATTGCTGATTTGAGGTGATGTTGGTCCACAATGCATGCCTCCTCATTAATCTGATAAGATGCTGCTTTCACCCCACATGCAGAGTATACCACAATTCAGAGGGCATGGATTTGCCACACACAGAGTCCACTGCTGGGTAGAAAGTATACACTCTATCAGGGTAGCAAGAAGGTGTGCAACACATTTAAGCTGTGTTAGAGAAGCACAAATACAGCAAAGAACACTGTCCATGCATTTTGCCACGGTTGCAAGCAATGCTCTAAAGACAAAAAAAAATACATATCCTGGCAGAGAGGTACTACAGCAGGAGCAAAACCAAGCCCATTAAAAATACAAAAAAGCCTTCTGTGCCTAGAGGGATCACTGATGAGCTCACGAAGACTGTGTTGGCAGGACATGCCTGTAGTTAATTTTTATCTTCAGGTTAACCCATTTCAACACCTACTGAGCTCCCAGTAGTATGGTTGATTTAAGTACTGTAGGAAGTAAACAGGTTGTAACAGCATTTAGTGGAGCATCCGGGCACAGAGGAAACCAGCAAACAACTGAAGTAGAATCTCTCATAGAACATAGAATCACATTCAATGAGCATCATGTCATAGCAAGGTAGGTAAACTGTTACTGAACACTGTAATATTACTGAATACTGTAACATTACCTTACCACATAAGTCCCTTTGTCATAAAACTAAGATTAAAACCCCATAAAACCACCACAAAATTAACACAAATCAGTACATAGCAAAATCTTCAGATGTCTTGGGTAACTTCGAATTTCTCTTTTTACCTTCCATATTGCAAGAAGATAAGGAAGTACTGGCATTCTCCCTAACAAAATAACCAACATCAGTACCTTCAGGCAGTATATAACATTTGGATTGAAAGAAACACTTGCAAAATCAGGATTAGAGAAATCAATACAATCATCACTAATCTCTTTTTTAACTCTAGCCAACCTGTAACAATTCCACCAGGTACCATTATTTAAAAGAGCTGCAGATTTCCTACTTTCACAACTTTCTATGATTTAGAAAACTTCGAATTCCTTTTCCTAACATGCCCAGGCACCTTGATTTTGACCCAATCACCCGAACATAACATTTTCCTCTTATAAACTTCTGTTTGATTCTTTTTTACAGCCTTACTGTAATCCTCACCCACATTTTTTTTTTAACTTTTTCACAAATCTTCCTCATGTCACAAACATTGTTTTCTGTAGTCAACCCATTAGGATTCAACTCCTGTCTAGGTTTACTTCCCTTAAGAAAGAAAAACTGAGAAAAATGTAGTAGTTCAATGAGGCATGCAATGATACAACATCACTGCTTCATGTTTTTTTAACATCAATGAATTTATTCTACAAGAGTCTTATTAAATCTTTCCACTAAACCATTTATGTTTGGTAAATACAACACCGTCCTGATATGTTTGATACCTACGTCCCTTAAATAATCCTGCAATTTAAGAGAGGTAAATTGCGCTCCATTGCCTGAAGTAATAGAACCAGGAAAACCTTCCCTTCTAAAACATTCTTGAAGAAAAATGATAACCTCATCCCTGTTGGGCTGAGAAATTCACTTAAGTTCAATCCATTTAGAAAAGTAGTCAATAAGCACAAGCACAAATTCCTTTCCACATTCAATACCTTCATAAAGTCCTAATAAATCAATGGCCAAATCCTTTCATGGTTTTTCCAGTAAACATTTCCTAACTTGAACAGTTTGTTGAGTTTTCAGCATCTTATCCGAATTAAGGCATAAAGGAAAATCTTCCATAAACCTGACAAGATCTGTATCCATATATGGCCACCAAAACAATTCTTTAGTTTTTTAATAGAACCAGACTGTACAATGTGATCAAGATGAGCAATAGAAATAAATTTTTCCTAACACCAAGTGGAGGAACACAGCATTCACTCTTCACAACTACATCATTTTCCACTTACAACTCATCCTCCTTAACTTCCTAGTAAACCTGAATGAAAAATGGCTCCAATGGCCATCCATTAACAATATACTCTTTAACAGATTGCAGTGTACTATCTTCTAAGGAAGCCTCTAACCAATCCTCCTTGAACAGCCCTTGACCAACAGAAAGCACTACATACTCAATTTTTCCATGAACACATTCTCACTTTGGGGTCGATTCCGATCCGGGTCGGACAGCCCTCCGAGAGCTGTCCGTAGCCTTACCTCGCGAACGAATCGTACCGGGAGCCGGTCCATCCGGACGATGAAGTACGATGCGCAAAACAGCCACAAATAAGTCTGACACGTAGGCAGCGATTCCAGCAGCATTTCCCATACGAGCTGTACCTCAGAACGCTGATTCGACTCGCCCAGAAGCAGTTCCCACAGCAGTTTCCGGCAGGACAAGTACGATGCGGAAATCATACGCGCAGGACGGGTCGCCACTAGCAGCACGTCACAGCATCCGGTAGAGCTGCATATCAGGTCCGATTCGCGCAACAACACGATCCACGGCTACGAGACGGACCAACTCACAACGTGTACGAGACGGAGCAACGAGCAGCAAGTACGAGACGAACCAACGATGAATCCCATCGCGCAGGTCATCCCAGTAATTTATATCTATGACCGGATCAGGGACAGACGTGCACATTGCAGACGGTAAGTCAGACACCCCCACAAACCAACGTCACGCACACGCGAAATGCCCCACACACATAGGGGGGGTGACATCCCTACCACCAGCAACAGCAATACCACAGGGGTAGCATGTTCCTCACCACCAGCAGTGCCCACACCTAGGGGGGGGTGCCCATCACCACTACCCTCCCCACTCATAGGGGGCTGTATGCCCTGCACCACTACCCTCCACTACCCTCCCCACTCATAGGGGGCTGTATGCCCTGCACCACTACCCCCATCTCATAGGGGGCTGTATGCCCTGCACCACTACCCTCCACTACCCTCCCCACTCATAGGGGGCTGTATGCCCTGCACCACTACCCCCATCTCATAGGGGGCTGTATGCCCTGCACCACAACCCTCCCCACTCATAGGGGGCTGTATGCCCTGCACCACTACCCTCGACTACCCTCCCCACTCATAGGGGGCTGTATGCCCTGCACCACTACCCTCCCCACTCATAGGGGGCTGTATGCCCTGCACCACTACCCCCATCTCATAGGGGGCTGTATGCCCTGCACCACTACCCCCATCTCATAGGGGGCTGTATGCCCTGCACTACAACCCTCCCCACTCATAGGGGGCTGTATGCCCTGCACCACTACCCCCATCTCATAGGGGGCTGTATGCCCTGCACCACTACCCCCATCTCATAGGGGGATGTATGCCCTGCACCACTACCCCCAACTCATAGGGGGATGTATGCCCTGCACCACTACCCTCCACTACCCTCCCCACTCATAGGGGGCTGTATGCCCTGCACCACTCCCCCCATCTCATAGGGGGCTGTATGCACTGCACCACTACCCCATCTCATAGGGGGATGTATGCCCTGCACCACTATCCCCAACTCATAGGGGGCTGTATGCCCTGCACCACAACCCTCCCCACCCATAGGGGGCTGTATGCCTTGCAACACTACCCCCAACTCATAGGGGGATGTATGCCCTGCACCACTACCCTACACTACCCTCCCCACTCATAGGGGGCTGTATGCCCTGCAACACTACCCCCAACTCATAGGGGGATGTATGTCCTGCACCACTACCCCCAACTCATAGGGGGATGTATGCCCTGCACCACTACCCTCCACCACCCTCCCCACTCATAGGGGGCTGTATGCCCTGCACCACTACCCTCCCCACTCATAGGGGGCTGTATGCCCTGCACCACTACCCTCCCCACTCATAGGGGGCTGTATGCCCTGCACCACTACCCCCATCTCATAGGGGGCTGTATGCCCTGCACCACTACCCCCATCTCATAGGGGGCTGTATGCCCTGCACCACTACCCCCATCTCATAGGGGGCTGTATGCCCTGCACCACTACCCCCAACTCATAGGGGGATGTATGCCCTGCACCACTACCCCATCTCATAGGGGGCTGTATGCCCTGCACCACTACCCCCAACTCATAGGGGGATGTATGCCCTGCACCACTACCCTCCACTACCCTTCCCACTCATAGGGGGCTGTATGCCCTGCACCACTACCCCCATCTCATAGGGGGCTGTATGCCCTGCACCACTACCCTACACTACCCTCCCCACTCATAGGTTGACCAAGCAAACCATCCCCCTAACATCTTGGCAAGATTATATGTTTGTGTGTGCAAAATGGCCACAACCCAGATCCTGACAGTGAACACACAATGTGACTCATATCACATGTCTGCACAAATGCCTGTTGTGGGGTTCCAAAAACACGATTCCTAGGATCATTGTGGTAAAGGGGTCTAAAACCCCCATCACTACAGTGACCAAAAGGTGAGTGTGGACATAACAATAGCGATACAAAAGGGGATGATGGACGGAACGTTTGAGCCAATCAAACACTCACCCCCAGTCAACTGATCTGGGTTTAATCCATCATCATTCTTTAGCTCACTCCACCACCCCAGTTCAGACATGGCCATATGCAAATCAGTCTGACCCTGTGCCTCATGGGAACAGTCCAGCCCGAACTGCCAAGCCATGTCTTCCCTGGACCGGAAACAAGCATCCTAGGACCGGTTTCTGGCATTTCAGCCATCATCAGCCAGGCTTGCTTGAATCCAGTGGCAAAGTGAGCAAGGGACCCAAGTCTGGGCATACCCCGCCAACTTAGGGCGACCAAAGCGATACAAAGGGGATGATGGACGGAACGTTTGAGCCAATCAAACACTCACCCCCAGTCAACTGATCTGGGTTTAATCCATCATCATTCTTTAGCTCACTCCACCACCCCAGTTCAGACATGGCCATATGCAAATCAGTCTGACCCTGTGCCTCATGGGAACAGTCCAGCCCGAACTGCCAAGCCATGTCTTCCCTGGACCGGAAACAAGCATCCTAGGACCGGTTTCTGGCATTTCAGCCATCATCAGCCAGGCTTGCTTGAATCCAGTGGCAAAGTGAGCAAGGGACCCACGTCTGGGCATACCCCCGCCAACTTAGGGCGACCAAAGCGATACAAAGGGGATGATGGACGGAACGTTTGAGCCAATCAAACACTCACCCCCAGTCAACTGATCTGGGTTTAATCCATCATCATTCTTTAGCTCACTCCCACCACCCCAGTTCAGACATGGCCATATGCAAATCAGTCTGACCCTGTGCCTCATGGGAACAGTCCAGCCCGAACTGCCAAGCCATGTCTTCCCTGGACCGGAAACAAGCATCCTAGGACCGGTTTCTGACATTTCAGCCGTCATCAGCCAGGCTTGCTTGAATCCAGTGGCAAAGTGAGCAAGGGACCCACGTCTGGGCATACCCCCGCCAACTTAGGGCGACCAAAGCGATACAAAAGGGGATGATGGACGGAACGTTTGAGCCAATCAAACACTCACCCCCAGTCAACTGATCTGGGTTTAATCCATCATCATTCTTTAGCTCACTCCACCACCCCAGTTCAGACATGGCCATATGCAAATCAGTCTGACCCTGTGCCTCATGGGAACAGTCCAGCCCGAACTGCCAAGCCATGTCTTCCCTGGACCGGAAACAAGCATCCTAGGACCGGTTTCTGACATTTCAGCCGTCATCAGCCAGGCTTGCTTGAATCCAGTGGCAAAGTGAGCAAGGGACCCACGTCTGGGCATACCCCCGCCAACTTAGGGCGACCAAAGCGATACAAAGGGGATGATGGACGGAGCGTTTGAGCCAATCAAACACTCACCCCCAGTCAACTGATCTGGGTTTAATCCATAATCATTCTTTAGCTCACTCCACCACCCCAGTTCAGACATGGCCATATGCAAATCAGTCTGACCCTGTGCCTCATGGGAACAGTCCAGCCCGAACTGCCTAGCCATATCTTCCCTGGACCGGAAACAAGCATCCTAGGACCGGTTTCTGGCATTTCAGCCGTCATCAGCCAGGCTTGCTTGAATCCAGTGGCAAAGTGAGCAAGGGACCCACGTCTGGGCATACCCCCGCCAACTTAGGGCGACCAAAGTGATACAAAAGGGGATGGATAACAATAGCAGCATCACCAGACCAGCATTTGTGACTACTGGACCCAACACCTCAACCAATGTAGTGGCAATGTGGTGGTTGTGTCACATACAAACATAGGTACGAGAGGCAAAGAATGCTGTGTAGCACAAGAACTCCCTCTGCCATGTGCAGACAAGCATTGGCCATGACCCCTGACAATGCCAACAGCGCACATTTAGACTATGTGAAAAGTGAGCATCATGATGTATACACACATGTCTCTACGAACAGACACACAAACTGCGGAATCCTGTGGAGACTGGGACATACCAAACATGATCAATGTGCAGGATGATGAGCTACAAGATGCATGGACATCAGGGACAAACCCCCAAACAACATCCCCCCAATGTAACGCTAAAGCCATACCAATGCTGAGGCGCAGATGCACAAACACAGACAGGCAGCCACACACAGCATATCATACACAACACGTGTGTGTGTCTCAGTGTCCCCAGGCTAGTACACAACGCATGACGGTGGGCTGAACTACAATGACACACATGTGTACACAGTGCCATACAAAAGTAACTCTTTAACTGGGCACACCTTTGTGGGCAAGCAGGCATTGTCAGGTGAGTGGGATCACAAAGGATTCATGTGACACAAGGTGGGTGGAACAGCAACCAACACAGCAAGAGACAGACCCAACACAGCACGACACTCTAGTACCCTAATTTGTGGTGACATTAGCCTGTACGCCAATCCCACTGTTATGATGAAGCTAGGTTTCCCCTATACTGCGTAGCACAGTCAGATGTGCGTCCTGGGTCATGTGTCCGGGACAACAAACTCACATCACACCTCCATAAACACAAATCACTGGCCATGGCCTGCAAACAATGGGCAAAACGTAGGTAGGGGCCTAGACATGAAACAACTCCCATTTGGCCACCCTCAACACCACACACCTTGATCTGCAGCAATGTGCATCAGCTATGCACACAGGGACTGGTGATCTTGCTCATGTACACATGACAATCCCAGGGGTGGTGTGGGATCCAAGGTACCCACAAACCCTCACACATGGGCTGACAACAACACCTGTGAAGGTCTGCCACACTGCACAGCATGCGGCACATCGGCATAACGTGAAAATTACACAATTCTTCCGGAACCCTGCCACACACCTACACCAATGTTGATCCAAAGGAGAGCCACAATGAACAAATGTCGACACCTTCCAACATAGCAGCAATGACCCTGATGATAGGGAGTAGTCACACACACATACAAGTGAGCCTCTCACTGACAGATACCACATAGGGAAAACAACATGATGTTGGTAACACATAAGTGCCAATGGTAATCCAGAATGTGTCCCACGTGCGTTGGACAACATCCCTGGAATTTACAACTGAAACAGCCAGGGATGACACCCTAATGACCAGTAGTTTATCATGCACCTACATCCCAGAAAAGGCAGGGCAAAGAAGTTAGATAAACACAGACCAAGTCAGCAAGTCCACAAAACAGGTACATCTGTCTGGAACCCAGTCTGCGTCCACAAAAGGGAAGTGAACACACACAGACATGCCCACACAACACACACCATGTGCCCAGGCAATGTCACGGAATGACACAATGCCATGAGGGGACTCCACTCCTGGAGAAGCTCAGCTGTGCAAAACGTTGTCTGTGCAGGCTTCTGTCATGCCAGCACAACACTTGCCCAGTGATCCAACAATCACAACACAAGAAAAGCTCTGGTCACAGAAGCATGTGTAAGGAGTCTTCCTCCAGTCATATGCACATATGCAATACACATGTTGAGCAAGTTGGCCTGATGACACAGATGACTTGTGTAACATGGATGCACAAACATGCCTGTCCAGTGGAGATGGTCCGAGTCAGGTAATCTTCCTATGTGCCCAAATGTAAGCACAACCTATGTGCAACAGTGTATGCAAACGATGTGAAGTAGCAAAGCCAAAGAGAAAATCCTGGTCACAACATTTTGCCATCATCACACCCTGAAATTGCAGCTAAGGATGTTATGGATACATATCAGAAAAGTACACATATTCCATGGACCACATGGAGTACATCACATCAACTAATCATCCTGTAATACCTTTGAAACACCTGTACAACAGCAAGTCCATGACACTCATCATCAACATCATGTACATTTGAACCAACAACACTGGATAACAACAATTGACTTTATTGGGGACATAACTCTTTGAAACCGTTTAGTCACAATGTCAAAAGGCCAATGGCCAGTCCATATCAGGAGTCCGCCCAGGGTGAGATGTGACAAGTTGTCACCCATTGCTTGCATGCACTACTATGGGCAGGGGACATCTCCCCTTGGAGGGGCATAGACAGTGGCAGGCCAGGCACCGCAGGGACAGGATCAGAGGACAGCAGAATGGGGTGTGGGAGGGCTGGTGGGTGCAGGAGTGTCACTGGCAACTGCAGTGGAGGTGTCTGACGCAGTGGGTGCCGTCACCACGGCAGGGCCCAAATCCAATGGGGTGGGTGCTGTCACAACTGCAGGGCAAAAGTCAGACAGGCTTGTTACCGGCACCACCGCAGTGGGCAGGTCAGATGTTTGGGATGGGGTCTCCACTGCAGTGCCAAACTCCAAAGGAGTGTCATGGGGCTCAGGTGAGGTGGGCAGGACAGAGGGGGGGGGCACAGTCCCAACATCAGTGGCAGGAACAGGCTGAGCGTGTGAGGTGAGGGTGGAAGTGCATGTGGTAGGGGGGAGGGCCTAAGCATTTTGGGGATGCGGTATTGGTGTGTGGGGGAACCAGGGGCAGGGTGTGGCGGGGGGACCTGTGGAGTGGTGGCCTTGGGGCTGCAGGACGGAGACTGTGACTTTGAGCGGCGGGATTGGGGGGGGTCTTGCTCTTCCTGCTCTGGGGGGACTTGCGGATGGAGGCCTCAGTGTCCCTGCGCCTGGGGGAGGGTGTCTGTGTGGCAGTGGAACTCCCCCTGTGTGTGGTGACTTCCTCTTCCCCTTGTGCGTCGGAGCGGATGGATCGGTGGGGAAGAGGCCAAGGTCACAGAGGAAGAGCTGCTTGGAAGGGGGGGTTGCAGGTGAGGCAGGGGAAGTGCTTTTGGAGGGAGAGGCATCTGAGGTCTGTGGAGTGCTTGTGGATGCCTGTTTGTGTGTCTGTGACCCATCCCCTGTGTGTGTGCCATCAGTCCCCAGAGTGTGCGTGCCTGTGGCTTTTGATTTTGACTTGTATGGCTGTGTGCTGCTTGGGTCTGTTGTGGTATGTGCCGGTGCTGGTGTGTGTGTGCGTTGGACAGGTAGGGTAGTGGGGACTGTGGATGTGGCAGAGGTAGGAGGGGTGAGGGACTGTTGGAGGAGGGACACTGCTGCCATCTGTGTGGAGGCCATGGACTGAATGGTCCGATGTAGGGCAGACATGTTGGATGAGATGCCCTCCATGAAGGACACCAGTTGAGTCAACAGAGTGGTGTGGGAATGGAGGACACTCAGCATCGCTGTTTGCCCTACTTGGATCTGCTTCAGTAAGTCCACAGACTCCACACTCAGGGCAGCAGGGGAGACAGGGGCAGGGGGTGCGGTGCCTGGACCAAAGGAGACATGTTTCCTCACACGGGGGCCTCCACGGACATCTGGGATGGGAGCAGATGGGAGGGTGGAGATGTTGGTGGTGGCGGGGACAGACTCGCTAGGTGTTGTCTGTTGTCTGCTGACACCCGCCTCCACAAGGGAGTCCTCACTGGAGATGCTGTGTTCCTCAGCCGAGGTGGTCGTTGCTGGGGTATCCTCCGTGTGGCTCCCCTCACCCTCTGTGCCACTGGGTCTCTCCAACTCCTCTGAAGCGGACCCAGTCCTGCTCTGCGGCTCCTCTTGGTCCGTGGAGCTGTCTCCTCCAGTAGCCGTAGATGTATCTGCAATCAATCGGGATAAACAGATCCACATCAGTCACCTGTTTCACCTGACACATCACAGTCAGTACAGCACATCACAGAGGACGCCTTTGCATCAAGTGGCAGATATTGCAAAAAGGGCAGACATTTTTTTAAAATGACACCTGTCAGTCTGCCAGTCAACCATGCCCCTCATATCCTGCCCCTCCATGTACCCATCTGGCTGGTGCATATAGTATGCCACTTCTCGTATGTGGGCACATGCACCACATAGACATGTCTCAGAACTGCATAAATCGTGATTGAAATCTGGCAGTACACACACATCCCATCTCCTGCCACTGACTCAGTACATGTGTCAGGATTAGGGATGGCCAAAATCATTGTCAGTGAAATGGATATGCTTCATTCACAAGACACCATGAGGTGCTCATGTCTTGATGGTCAATGCAACAATAGAGTGCATGCTGTACAACTGACATTACTGCGGGATACACATCAACAAGTGGGATACCATGCTACGGCCCAGTATGGCTAAGCAGCCATCACTGGCTTCAGTCTCAGGGGCAGTGCATCCAAAATTAAACAGTCTGCACTGTGTCACAATCATTAACATTTATGAGAATGTAAGCCCTGCAGCTGTCAAGTGCACAGGTACCCCCACTGCTGCCCACATCTTCAGGCATCTGATGATCAACGTAAAACAAATGCAACAGTTCAGTGACTGCAAGCACCAATATGTAAGCATGATGACATCACAGCATGATGAGAACGAATTGAGGCTGCCTGCACTGTGATGTATAATCCAACATTAAGCACCGTCAAGTGATTACACACCTATGCATTGACCCATTGTGATGATCCATTAGCCACACCTCAGCTAGCTGCACAGACCAAAATGAACAACACCACAGGAGTCTAAGAGGGTAGGCCACTCCACAATGACACCGAGGAAGACACCATAGTGCACATTTCACAATGCACAAAATGTAGGCTGACACACAGGAGTAGAAGAACAGAGTGTACTTCATGTCCGGAGTAGGCATACCTGACCAGGAACATGTGCAACCTGTGATTACCCTGGACACCAGGCATGTGTTCATGCATGTGTGAAACACATGATGTACATTCTTCTGATGCCCCTTAAATGTCGTACCTGCTGCATGGCTGTGTGGCAAATACCCCTGGCACATATGGTGTGCCAAAACATCAATTGGAACACATCAATTCCCCACACAGAGTACATGTCTGATTGCTGGCAATGTGCAGCCACCTGGGAATCATTAGCCTCACTCATGAAGACAAAACAATGCACCGGTAGCAGATGCTGTTCACAACCTTAAGTTTGGACAACAGCAGGGACACACAACCCAATTTACACAAGTCACAGACTGAAAGGGGCAAACCTGTGTATCAGATGAGGATGGGCCATGACCTAAATTGGGCACATGACTCCTGTACAAGCAGACAGGAGTTCTGTGGAAGTATAACCAGGATGAAGGAGTGCAAAGAGCAAGTGAGACATAGTACACAGAGAATGCATGCACTTCCCCCTTCTTGCTGCTGTCTGGACTTTAACTGCCCATCCAGGTCTGGGAAGACCACCGCCAGAATCCGGAGCATGTGGGGGGTCAGTGTACGTCATCCGCCCCTTCTGCGAGGAGGCGACAGCTTCAGCTGGACTCTGGCAATCCTCCGGGTCCAGCCACGAAGGTCCTGCCACCTCTTCTGGCAGTTGCGGATGCGGCGTCTGTAGACCCCCACAGAACGAACAGCCTGGGCAATGGTCAGCCAGATCTCCTGCTTCTGATGGGCATCAACCTGTGAGGATGACAAGGATAAAAAAGTCCATTACCACACATGCCACATGTTTGTGCATCACACAGTTGGATATACATGTCTTTCTTGCAAGGGCATATGATGGACACAGGTAGTGCAAATATGGTGATTGACAGTTGTCCTGCAATTTTCTAAATGGAGACATTGCCTGAGTATTACAACCGTGTGAAAAGTTCTCTTTTCATGCACAGTACCTGTCCAGTACAGGTACCTACACACCTTGAGGGTAACAACTACTCAGTGAGCATGCTAGACACTGGTGAACACAATGTAATTGGTGCCAGTCAGACAACATACACAATGAAAAAGGGATGTGGAGTGCACACTCACCTGCTCCCCTGGTTTCCCATACAGCTTGCTGTACTGTGGAAGGATTTTTAGTGAACAAGGGAACCCCAACGGTACGACCTGGGGTGGTATACGTATTTTTAAAGAACAGTGGTCAAGATGAGGCCAGAATGGTCCTCGGGTAGCCAGAGCTACTATTTAGTCGAGATAATGCTTTCGTCTGAGCTCTCGTGTTACAAGAGAGGAGGAAGAGAAAAACAGCGTATGGCGGGACACAAGGTTGTAGGGATGACAAGACATTTATTACATCATAAACGCTATATCATCCACACGTATTTTAGGATCTAGTCCTGGTGCTCACACATCGGGTGAAGTTGCGTGAAAAGGTGAAAAAGTGCTGGTGACTTAAAATTACATCACATTGACAACATAAGCAAAACTCAAGTGAATTTTTACAGTTGGAGTTTTGGTTGTAATAGGTCGACGGCGTTTCGATCTCTATAATTTAGAGACCATCATCAGGACGAGTAACCGTGTGAGCAAGTAGAATCTGAAGGGAGGTGAACAGCTACGTTCGGGTGAATACTTTAAGGGTTCCGGGCAGTACTTTAAGGGTTCCGGGCAGTGTGTCCCGTAATTTGGTAGGTAATTTGATTAAGGGCAGAATACCGGGTCTCCTCCGGTGAATGCGAGCAGGCGGCGAGGCACTGCAATGAAGGCCTGCTGGATCAGTCTGCCCGGAACCCTTAAAGTACTGCCCGGAACCCTTAAAGTATTCACCCGAACGTAGCTGTTCACCTCCCTTCAGATTCTACTTGCTCACACGGTTACTCGTCCTGATGATGGTCTCTAAATTATAGAGATCGAAACGCCGTCGACCTATTACAACCAAAACTCCAACTGTAAAAATTCACTTGAGTTTTGCTTATGTTGTCAATGTGATGTAATTTTAAGTCACCAGCACTTTTTCACCTTTTCACGCAACTTCACCCGATGTGTGAGCACCAGGACTAGATCCTAAAATACGTGTGGATGATATAGCGTTTATGATGTAATAAATGTCTTGTCATCCCTACAACCTTGTGTCCATCCATACGCTGTTTTCTCTTCCTCCTCTCTTGTAACACGAAGGCCAGGCAAAACATTATCTCGACTAAATAGTAGCTCTGGCTACCCGAGGACCATTCTGGCCTCATCTTGACCACTGTTCTTTAAAAGTACTGTGGAAGGAGGCTGTCCAGCAGGGCCTTGTTCTCCTCCTCTGTGAAGGCTGGGGCCCTCTCCACAGTACGTGCCATTCTTGGAGCCAGAGGATGCAGAGACAGCAGCAGTGGTAGCAGAGATGTCACTCTGGTGCATGGAGTGCAGGCAAGTGAGCTCTCAGGGGAACAGACAGCCTTATATCTGTGCTGCAGAGGCAGATTCAGTCCCATGCATCAAAAGCAATAGGTCCGACACGTTTGCATCCTATGAATCTGGCCAATCCATCGCATTGCACGCCTCGTACACGCCTTCCGCATCGTTTGAAATATGAAAAAGCAGTGCACTGACGAGTCTGATATATTGTTGCAGGCAGCCAACGGATTTTCAAAACACCGATTCGTACCAGGCTCGAATCCGCGTCAGTCCCCATAGGAGTCACTGTGCAAGGCGTGCGTGCAAGGCGTGCGTGCGGCTCCTTCCCTAGGTGTCCGACGCGTCTTTCGAATTGGTCACCCGCGTCAGTACCCATTGAAGTCACTGTGCAAGGCATGCGTGCAAGGCGTGCGTGCAGCCCCTTCCCTAGGTGTCCGACGCGTCTTTCGAATTGGTCACCCGTGTCAGTCCCCATTGAAGTCACTGTGCAAGGCGTGCGTGCAAGGCGATCGTGCGGCTCCTTCCCTAGGTGTCCGACGCATCTTTCGAATTGGTCACCCGCGTCAGTCCCCATTGAAGTCACTGTGCAAGGCGTGCGTGCAAGGCGTGCATGCGGCTCCTTCCCTAGGTGTCCGACGCGTCTTTCGAATTGGTCACCCGCGTCAGTCCCCATTGAAGTCACTGTGCAAGGCGTGCCACACACCATAGCTTGCCATTGACCCATGGGCACACCGACAACAATACAGTCTGTGACACAGTAGTATCTCAAAGTGCATGTCAGGCTGCATTACCTGTGTGTGAACATGTGATTTTGGATGTTTCACTTAGTGGCACCCACTCCCAGGCAGGGCAGGGTGTCATGGGGACAGATACAATTGTGGCCTGGACACATAACCACTGTGGTTGTCAAGAGTACATTTCAGTGCATGATGCAAGGACACAGTTCCCGGTGTACATTGTGTATGTCATGTGACATACACCCTGACTCTTCAGTGGAATGGTATGTGTCTCACAGGGTGTCACAGTGCCACATATGTGATGTTCATCCACAGTATGTGTGCATTTCCATGCAGAGATGACTCAGATTTAATGTGCTCAATGTCAAACGGTCACAACATCCATGTATATTGTCAATGTGAGTTGATGTTGCGTCTGTGTGTCACAGACATCCATGTGTGAGCTGGCAAGAAATCATGGGATACTTCATGTGTGTGTCATGTGTGCGTTGTGTTGTGCATATGGGACGCTACATCATGATGGTGTCCATGTTGTGACACAAGGTCCCTGTGTGTGTCTGTCAAAAACCTGTGATGTGGGGCAGACATCTGTCCTCACTAGTCACTGTGGTGTGTGTCTGGTATGTGACACTCATACTGATGTACTGTGACAGAGCCCATTGATTGCTCACAGCACAACAGAGACCTTGTTGTGTGGACATGTAGAGCTGAGATGTCAGATTATGGGCATGTATCTGACATGTGTGCCCATACACAACAGCACACACATCATGTTCTTGTGTCATGTAATGTGGTTTCATGTGCTATTTGTCATGTACACTGTCACATAGATAGGGGGAATGACAAACTGTCTTTGCTCATCTATGTACTGCAGGAGACCAAATGTCCACAGACCGTTCCCTGACCTGGAAACCATGGTTGAACGTGACTGCATGCGACGGTACCGCTTCACCAGGCCACTGATCGAAGAATTGGCGGAGCAGTTGGCCCTACATCTGCAACCTGGCCGGACATACCCTACAGCGCTGACCCCCAAGGTGAAGGTGATGGCAGCCCTACACTTTTTTGCCACCGGTACTTTCCAGCACACTGTTGCTACTGCTGGTGGGATGTCACAGACTATGTTCAGCCGTGTGCTTCGTGATGTGTTGGAGGCGATGTTGCATTTCCTCAACCAGTACATCCATTTCCACAATGCACAACAACTCGCTAACATCACGGGGGACTTCTATGCCCTGGGCAGGATGCCACATGTCATTGGCTCCATCGATGGGACACATGTGGCTTTGGTACCACCGCAGGCACATGAGCAGACGTACCGGAACAGGAAGCATTTCCACTCTATAAATGCTCTTGTGGTTTGTTTGGCGGACATGACCATTTCCCATGTGTGTGCAAGGTTCCCGGGCTCAGCGCACGACGCCTACATAATGAGGAGTAGTCGCATCCCAACGATGATGGCACAGATGCAGTACCAGCGTTCCTGGCTTGTCGGTGTGTACTGACTGTTTCGCATTGTGTGTGTTTGCTAAAGATGATTAGCACCCTATTTTCACACTCAAATAATGTGCAATTGTCTCTCTGTAGGTGACTCCGGATACCCCAACATGCCGTGGTTGCTGACACCCCTCAGGAACCCTGTGACACCGGCGGAGATGCGCTACAATGAGGCACATGGCCGGACCAGGAGGGTGATCGAGCGGACATTTGGCCTCCTGAAAAGCAAATTCCGCTGCCTGGACAAGACAGGAGGGGCCCTCCCATATGCACCTGCGAAGGTGTGCAGGATCATCATAGTGTGCTGCATGCTACACAACCTGGCAGTGCGGAAGCGGTTGCCTCTCATCCAGGATGACGATGACCGACCTCCACCAGCCGTGGAGGATCATGACCTGGGGCATGATGCCAGTGATGACGAGGGTGATGGTGATGTTCGGAGCCAGCTGATCCAGAACTTCTTCACATGAATGTCAGTATACAGGTATGTGTTGTCAAAGTATTGTGACAGCCTGACCTATGTTGGTGGTGCACTGGTGCTGATTGAGTGTGTCAGTATGCTACTTGTCAGGATGCTTGCTGTGATGTGTCCTTTCTGGTAGTCTATACTCCCAAACAGTGTTTACCTGACTGTTAGGTTGTGTCTGGGTAGTTAGTGTTTTGTTTTGGGCATGTATATTGTTGTTGTCTGCTGTATATCTGTGTTTTTGATTGTGTTTTCTGTCTGTCCTTCACAGGGTCCTTTGGATGCTGTATGGTTTGGTCTGAACCCCAAGACCCAGATCCTTGTTCCAGAGTGCAAGTACTCGTTGTCCCAAACAATGATGTGCCACACACCCCTGGACTTTCATCGTTCACCACATGTTTAATTTTCTGCTCACTGTCACGTGAGGTTAACGTGCATCAGTTGTGGAATTCTCACATTGTGAATATTTGATAAACCTGCCCTTCACTTTGGGATGTGCTCCGTGTGTGTCCACACATCCGACAGTAATTCGCATCCTGTACCTGTGGGCTGCTTGCCAATGACCCAGGATGGGTGTTGTGTGTGTGCATTCCACTGTATTTCCTGTTGTCATCAGTGTTGACGATGAGTTAGAGGGCCCTGGTGAGTATGTGTTGTGTTGTCCTAGTGGTGTGTCTCCCTCATATGTGTCACATTCACATGACTCACATAACGGTGTTCGCATTGTTGTATTAGTTTGCATGCACAGTGTTCCTTAGCAGCTCATCATCGCCATGGCACAAACCAAGTAGGAATCACGACAGAGGCAAGTATTGTGTGATTGTGATTTTATTTCCAAACATGTGTAAGGATGGTGAGTGGAAGTTGAAGTGCTGTACAATGTGATGGTAATCCAAAGTTCACAGGTGAGTTGGTAGTCTTGGGAGTTGAAATGTCCAGAGTAGAATCCACAGTCATTTGGTGCATTGTCACAACTTTGACCCTCCATGTCAAGTGGGTGATTTGGATGTAGGTCGACAAGGTCAACTGGTTTGCACACAAAGGACGATATCAGGACCAGGTGTTGTGTGCCTGGGGGATATGCATGGCCATCAGCATCTCAATTGCCCTTCTTCGGACGACCCCTCTTCTTCCTCGGGGGACCCTCATGTGCAGTCTGCTGCGGTGCCGAGGACTCTCCGCCAGAGTCCTCCTCCCTCCCTGTGGCTGTTGTGGATGTTGTGGCAACAGATGTTGTGGGCGCACAGGGAGGTGTGGTCATGTTGGTGCTGATCTGGCGGAGGCATGTCAGTATGTCCCTATGCACCGCTGTTAGTTCATCCAATTTGTCCCACTTGGACTCCACCCGGGACATGTGGGAGTCCAAGCGGGCATGATGGGCAACCTGCTGTTCTTTGAGTTCCTTGAGGATCCCCACGACCTGTCCAAACCCTCCGGTGCTTTCCTGGTACGCATCTATGATGCGTTCCAGGTGTGGCTCATCATGCAGTCCAGCCCCCTCTGCAGGCCGTGTCCTCTGCCTGCCCACCCTCCCACCGCCCCGACCCACACAGGCAGGACCTGCCGTGGCCGGCACATGTGACACTGGGCCCCCTTGAGTGTTTGCGCCGGTGGTGTTGTCCCTTGCTTCCGGGGTGCCCTGTGTACCTGTTCCGTTGTTGTTCTGTGGCCTGGGCCTGTCCGTGTCGGCATGGGTACTCTGTCTGGTGTCAGATGTGGCAGGAGTGGTTGCCGGGGTTGCTGATGTTACTGCTGCTGGCGCTGCACGATGACTCACGTTGGAGGTGCCAGGTCGGTCAAGGTCGTCGTCCGAAGAGGATGGAGAGTGATCTACGCCGGGGAGCTCAGGGTCTGCCAGAGTCTGGGACTGGGACTCTTCCTCAGGTTGCTGTGTCCCCAGCATCCCCTGTGTTTGGAGGAGACACACAATGTATGTTATGTTTCTACCGACCTCAACGTTTCACACACATGACATTTGCCACTGGACAGCATTATGAGAATCTGTACATTGCATTGTCCTAGGTTGTGACAGACAGGGGTTGATATTGTTGAAGCACTTTGTAATGGCAACCTGGAGCATTGCGATGTGCACGTCAAGCTGTGTGCATGACCAGCTCATGTATTGAACAATTGTCTGTAGTTGGCCATTGCCACTCACGTTCCATCACATGCCTGACACAGCTGTTTTATCCCTGTCCACATTAGTGCTTTAACAATGCCACACGTACAATTGCACTTGGGGTATGTAGCAAGCTTGGGGCATGTGTTGTGTGATTCTTTTCTTTCCTCTGTGCGTCACATTGGTGTGTCTGTGCAACATGGTTGCAGTACGGTATGCCTGAGATCCAATGTGAGATACTATTTTGTTGTCTGTGTTACTAGTTCACATCTCTTTTCATACAAGTCATGGTGTTTGCGTAGCTAATGAAGTTGTTGCTGAGTTTTGTAGGTGGTACGCCTTCTATCTTGTCAAATTCCTCCATAGTGAGAGGGATTGGGCACAGAAGCTATCTTGCTTTTCCATGCTCATGACAGTGATGGGCAGAGGTGTGTGTTACAGTTCAGCTTCTGTGAGTTGCATGCCTCCTCAGGTGCAGTCCAGGTTAGTCATTGTGTTTGGGGTGTCCATGACAGTGTATGATGTGTTGTGTGAATGATGCGTACAACGCAGACCGATGTGGGATTGAAATGCAGCTCACAACTGCACATTCTGTGAATGACACCATGCTACAGTGTCAGCTATATGTGTGTGTCCATTCTAGTCACTGTCAGGTGTCCACTGTCAATGATGTATAGGTGACATTGTGTGTGTTTGGTGCTATGTACTGTGTCTACATCTCCCCAATTGTCATCTACGAGACACACCTTCACAGCCAGGTCAGGGGACACCACAGGGACACTGCATCTCCAGAGAGTGGGAGGATACCTACAGTTCCAATGGCTGTGAGTGTAGATGTGTTTGAGTTGGCCAGTGCATGGGTGTGACTTGCAGCCAATTCATACATCATGACCATGTGTCAGCCATCTTGCCAAGGCATTTACTTTTGGAGTGATTGGTACCAAGGGTGCACTTTGTTGTGGCTGAGAAGGTGTGCTTTGAGGCTGCATAGATGGCATTTTGAGTCATTGCAGGACCTCTTTCACCCACAGAGGCCAGATAATACCCCATGTGTCATGCTTCCATTGCAGGGAGTCACAATTTACGTTCAGGGTGTCAGGCATTGGTGTCCTGTTGTCAGTTGGAGCCCAAGGCCCAGCTGGGCCTTGTGCTCCCCACAGCAGGGCCTAGTGTCAGCCATCTTGGCAGTACCTTTGCACTCCCTGTGAGGTGAGCATGGTTCAGTGTGAGCTTGCTGGTACATGTAGTGGGGGACTGTTGGCTGTGACTGCAACTCCCATCATGCTTTTGGCTACACCTACCTTCCCACAATACCTGACCTTCCTTCCTGTGATTCATTTTCCCTTTGTGGTGGTGTGCCTGTGCTGACAAGATGACAGACAGTGGTGTCCTGGTGTTTGTTTGCACTCAAGTCCCAACAAGCCCATGTGCTTCACACAGCAGAGAACAGTGTGGTAAATCTATGTGGGAGATTTATTTGGATTCAGAGGGGATGCATTGGTCCAGGTGGGTTGGGTGTGGTTTGTGTTGAGGGGTGTGTGTGTGTGTTCAAGTGCCTGCTGGTAGTTGTAGTCAGAGCTGGCAGTCCTCCTCCCCCAGTCCCAACATCCCACCATGCAGCATGCTTCCATTGCAGGGAGTAGTAGTCACCTTTCAGGGTGTCAGGCATTGGTGTCCTGTTGTCAGTTGGAGCCCAAGGCCCAGCTGGACCTTGTGCTCCCCACAGCAGGGCCTAGTGTCAGCCATCTTGGCAGTACTTTTGCACTCCCTGTGAGGTGAGCATGGTTCAGTGTGAGCTTGCTGGTACATGTGGGTGGGGGACTGTTGGCTGTGACTGCAACTCCCATCATGCTTTTGGCTACACCTACCTTCCCACAATACCTGACCTTCCTTCCTGTGATTCATTTTCCCTTTGTGCTGGTGTGCCTGTGCTGACAAGATGGCAGACAGTGGTGTCCTGGTGTTTGTTTGCACTCAAGTCCCAACAAGCCCATGTGCTTCACACAGCAGAAAACAGTGTGGTAAATCTATGTGGGAGATTTATTTGGATTCAGAGGGGATGCATTGGGCCAGGTGGGTTGGGTGTGGTTTGTGTTGAGGGGTGTGTGTGTGTGTTCAAGTGCCTGCTGGTAGTTGTAGTCAGAGCTGGCAGTCCTCCTCCCCCAGTCCCAACATCCCACCATGCAGCATGCTTCCATTGCAGGGAGTAGTAGTCACCTTTCAGGGTGTCAGGCATTGGTGTCCTGTTGTCAGTTGGAGCCCAAGGCCCAGCTGGGCCTTGTGCTCCCCACAGCAGGGCCTAGTGTCAGCCATCTTGGCAGTACTTTTGCACTCCCTGTGAGTTGAGCATGGTTCAGTGTGAGCTTGCAGGGACATGTGGGTGGGGGACTGGTGGCTGTGAATGCAACTCCCATCATGCTTCCTCCTACATGCACATTCCCAGCAGCCCAACATTCCTTCATTTTGACTCAGCTTTCCTGTGAGGTGGTGGCAAAATGGATGACAGTGTTTGTTGGTTATTTATGGTCATGCCTTGCAGTATTAGTCTTTAGGTTTGTACATGTTAGGACGTAGTTCCATATTACTGTGGGATGGCAGGTGTTGTGTTTGTGTAACTGATATACACGTCACAGGATACTTGCCTTTCCATTGCTATGGCTTTGCTGGTGGTAATTGGTTTCACAGTGCCCTTGCCAGTGCTATATGTGTGTTGCCAGACAATTTTGGGTAACTTAGTTGTGTACTCACCAGGCTCTGGTATTCCTGTTAACCCATGGATGCTCTCCGGCGGTAGGATGGCCCGCACCTTCTCCTCCCAGGACCTGAAGTGCGTTTGTTTTGCAGGAGGGCCACCGCCAGTCTGCCTGCTCAGGGTGTGTTCCCTGTTGATGAGCTTCTTGACCCTCCTGCGCACATCGTAATACCTGTTCTGTATATCGTCCTTTGTGCGCAAACAAGGTGCTTGTGCGTTGACCTTGTCGACAATCCTCTCCCACATCTTGGTTTTCTGTGACATGGGGGTCTGTTGGACCAATGTGCCAAACAACTGTGGCTCTACCCTGAGTATTTCGTCAATCATGACTTCCAAGTCACAATCTGTGAACTTTGGATTCTTCTTGGGGGGCATGGTGCTGGGTGGTTGTGGGGATTGATGTGTGGGGGGTATATGTGTGTGTGGTGGGTGTGAGTTTGTCAGTGAATATGTGATTTAGTTTTTGAGTGGTACAAATGGTGTAGTTGTTGTGTGTTGTGTGAGTTGTGCTGTGTCTCTGCAGTGTGGTGGTGGTGTCTGCTGTCCTATGCCTGTAATTTGCAAAGGATCATGGTAGGGATTTCTTGCCTTTATATAGGTGGAGTTGTGGGTGTGTCTTTGTTCCTTTTTTTTTTTAAATTTGTTTATTGACTTTGTGATTTGTTTTTTTGTGCTTTTTTTGTGACATTTCCTTTGCTTTTGTTGTGCATGATGGAGACGTTCGTTTGACCGTGTCGGACGCTGCCAGTGGCTCGCGCGGGCTAACCCGAGTCTGTCACACTGACATTCTGCTGTTTTTCGACGTTGGCGTACGCGTCGGACGCAGAGGGGTCTGTTGTTTGGTTGTCACTATTTGCTGTGCGGCTCGGTTTTCCTGATCGTGCTCCGTGCGAGTCGGTCTCAATTCACACGTATTGCATCGTACTGCGCGGCTCGTGCATCGCGGGTACGTTTCGGTCGCGTCGATTCATGATGCGTGTCGGTCGGTACGATTCCCGGTCATTTTACGGGCGAATCACTGATTTGCGTGCGGATCGGTCGTGCGGCTCGTGTTCCGTGCGAGTGGGTTGTAATTCACACGCGTTGCATCGTACTGCGAGGGTCGTACGGCGCCGGTCCGTGTCGGTTGGTCTCCGTTCCCGGTCCGTGTCGGTCGGTACGTTTTACGGCCGGAATCGGAATCGGGCCCATAGTGTTAAAATTCTTAGAACACTCCGCTCCGCTAGAGAGTCTGTATAAAAAAATTAGCTTTTACATTCTGTATACCAGGAATGTACATAACCGTAAAATTGTACTCATATAATTTTACTAACAAACTTATCAACCTGGAAGATGCCTGTCCTACACCATCGTTTGACAACAAATAAAGTAATAGAGGTGATCTATTTTGAAGTGAAAAGGCTTTCCCCACAAATACATTTTAAAATGTGCTACAGACCAAGCGAAAGCCAAAGCTTCCTACTCAATAGTGGAGTATCTAGATTCAGTCACAAACAAAGGTCTAGATGCAAAAGCATTTGTACCGCAGTTAAATACCACCCTTAACTTGAGTCAATACAGCCCCTAAGCCAGTCGCACTGGCATCAATCGTAACTACATTCAAAGCACTATGAGAAAAAGAAGATAAATGTTGAGACTTAGGAATTGTGGTTTTTAAAGAATTGAATACATCAGCATGTTCCATAAGCAAATCAAATTGAACACCTTTTTTCAGTAATAATCGTAAAAGTAGAAAAATGTCACAAAATCTTTGAGCAAATCTAGAATAATATTCACTTAAACCTAAAAATGATCTGAGTTGTTCCTTGTTATTAGATTTCTGGACCTTCTGGATAGCCTCTAACAAATGTTTCTTGGGAGATATGCCATCCTTAGAAACAGCATGCCCCAAATATTCAACTTCATGCACAAGAAATTGGCCTTTTTCCAGATGTATTGTCATACCCTTCTTTTCTAAAGTGGGTAAGAATTTGTGTAAAAGAATAAAATGTTCATTTGCAGTATCTGGTTATACCAATAAATCATCCTGAAATGCAACTACCCCATCAATATTCCCAAACAGACAAAACATGAGTTTTTTAATATTGATGCAGCAGATGCAAGTCCAAATGGCATTCTGATGTATCTGAGTGCCCCTTCAAGTGTGACCAAATTAGTAATATGACGAGATACAGTAGTCAGTGCAACCTGATAATAAGTTGCCATGAGATCAACTGTGGTGAATATCTTTTCTCTATCCAGCTTTGCAAATAACTCTTGAATTCATGGTAAAGGATGCCAATCCACATTCACAAGTCTGTCATCTTCTTTCTCACAAAATGATAGGAGAACCCCATTCAGAAGCATTCACTGGTTCAATCACTCCCTCGTCACACACATCCTTAAGCACCTTCGTCAAATCATTCCTAAACAAAAGTGGAACATGCCTCAACTTATGCTTGGCTAGTGAAGTGTGTTCCTTCAATCTATCCTCTTCATACCCCAGTTCCTGAACCACATGCACATCATCAGCCATTTATACCTAAATCTTTGCAATCGGATTAAGAGATATACCTAATCTTTCTTGATGTCTCCAACCCAACCCTTTCAAACCATCCACCACAACATGCACTTTTCCAAAAATGGATCTGTGCTTGACTTCTAGCATAGTAACAAAATAAACAATCATGGTAATCTCTTTGCCACCAAAACCGAAAATGCGTACTTCAGTTGGCTCCAGCCTTTTTTCACATCAATTCTTATAGAAGTAAGCATCGAAAAAATAATGTTGTACGGAGGACCCGAATCAGCCAGAAGTTCCAAATGTTTCCCATCAATACAAATTTCACACATGGGAGGCACATACTATTCATTGTCAACATCATCATGTGGACCGTTGTCCTTGAGTACAGCTTGAATACTAATAGCACCAATACCATTTTGATTTACATCACACTTGTCCACAAAAACTAGAACTACATCTCACTTATCTTTACCATTTCGATTCATGGAAAACTTGTGTTCCTCAGTTAAACACAAAACAACATCTTCCAAAGATCCTTCATTGCTGTTGGCATCTTACTGAACCACAAGCACTTGTTTAGACATCGTTGATAAACACACAGACCCAAAATCGTCAATCCTCCCACACTTAAAACACTCTTCTCCCCTTGAAGGACATGACTTAAATTGAGGCGAATATGTCTTCGACCCACAGCTATTTCACTGAAACATAATAGTTGAAAGTATCGCTTTTGACTTAACAAATTTCCCGTTGACACTAATAGTTTTAGTTGGGTTATTAATTGCCAAAGCAGCAATACCAGCCAGCATATTTTCAACATTAATAGGTTTAAAAGAATTAATAAACTATTCTACCCTTTTTGCAATATCGATTGCTTCCTGCAAAGAAGGATTCCATTGATGTAAAAGATGCTCTTCGATCTTTTTGTTTGAGAGATTGTATGATAAATTGATCCCTGACATACATATCCACTTGACCCCCAAAGGCACAATCAGCAGCAAGTGCCCCTATAGCAGAAACAAATGAGTATACTAACTCATTGAGATCTTGATGGCTAGTGTAAAAATTAAATCTTTCTAAAACAATATGTGGTGCTTTAAGTCTATCTGAAGCCTCAGAGAAGCAATCATAGTCTCCAGCTTCTACTCCATGGTGGTGGGAGTTCAAAAATATTTTCAGCTTCCAACCCCATTACTTTAGTAACAATGCATTTTTTTCCCAGCCTCAAAAGAATCTCTATCAATGGCCAAAATACAGTCTGAAATGCCTCAGCCACTTCTCCCATTTCATGCTTGGCAGATGACATGTGAACAGTCACTTATTTGCTGAACCTCCTGCGGGTATAAAACACTTCATATTATGTCCTGATGATGATGTATTTCTTCTATATGCTTGGCAGTAATATATTAGAATCTGTATTTGAAATGAGACGTCAGCACAAGGAATGTAAAATAACTTCTAGTAATAGCGAAACCACTCTTCTTTATGCCAGTATTACCAAATAATACTTCAGAAGTGGATACCAATGTAAACCAACAAAGTACATGAGAATTAAGATTACGGAGGATATGAATACATTTATTTAACCTCCGTTACACCCCATTTTACATTAAGTCCAATGTATGTTTAACAGTTGGAAAATGTTACTATTATCATTAGTCAACGGGATTCATTTAATGAAAATGTCACTACTGCCACTTTTATCTTTTTTTAGTGTACACCTTGTTACATTCCTAATTTGTATTTTGTTGAGTTTGAGTTTATTATCTTGTTTTACAAAGGGAAAGCTATTTCCCAACATATGCACATACTAATGAAGTTATGCTATTTTGCAAGACAGGAGATAAAGATAAGGGGAATAAATTGGCCAGTTTATTTGTTGTACTTGTGCCGCCCATTAAAGCCAAGTACCAGTGTCTGATACCTTGAACCCTATAATAAGAACAACATAGGATCTTGTCAGATTGAATAAATATACAGTTATTTTGTTGTTACACACTTATGATCTCATGTTCTCTAATTCTGCTACTCGTTTTGAGGCATGTTTTCCAGTGCATGAACTGTGAAGGGCAAAATAAACAAAAACAATTAGTAAAACTGCTCTCAGATTTTTAAATATGTGCCCAAGGGGGGCAGCCGAGCGCAGGGAGGTGTGCCCCCCGGGCAGATTGGGAGGGGCTGGGCTGGCCTGGCCGCCCATTTTGTAGATTTTGGGCTGTTTTTGATTTGGGCTGTTTTTGGGCTGTAGCCCAATTATAGCCCAGTTGTATAATGGGCTCTTTCTCGCTTTCCCAGCCTCTATTTTAGGTTCTGGTGACCTGGTGGCTGGGAGCAGGGTAGTGTAGAAAAAAAAAAATTCCCGCCCTCCCGTCCCCCTTTTTAAAAAAAATTAGGGTTTCTGGGTGGTCTTTCTGTTTCTTTTTCTGGGGGCCGCATTTGTTGAGGACAGGGGCATATGGGGCAATTTATGTACGCTGTCGCTTGGAACAGGTGCTGGCGGGGTTTTGAAAAGTTGGCCAGGGTTGGCAGAGGTTTTTGGTTAAGTGTTAGAAGTTTGTGAGCAGGGAAAGGGTAGGCAGGTAGTCTAACTTTCAGGGTAGACGTTTGTTAGTTACAGTTGCAGAAAGGCAGGTATGGGATTTGGCTTCCTATTGTAGCGCATAATTTTTAACTGCAATACTGTGCAATGTTGTTGTTTATGTAAATGGCAGGGTGGGGGAAGCTTTGAGGGGATCGTAGGGGCGGGGGGGGGATCAGGGGTCAGTTATTTAATATATAGCGAGGTTTTTGTTTTGTAAGGCGGTTGCCAGGTTTGGAATTTGTTATATGCACCTGTTTCAATAAAGCGGCCTTTTTCACACACAAATTGGTCTCGGTCTGGCTTGCCCCCCTCCCTCCCAAGTGTAGATGTACTACTTTTTAGAGTTCATACACTCCTCAAACAACCCACAATGAATGCTGTGCCTGATACAGTTTCTATGTGGATTAATTGGGAATTCTTCAGATTTCCATCTTTGGAATCCATTCTCTCATTACAGAGTTCTCAGTGGCAAAGAACTACCTACAGGAAGAACGGATTCCCCTGCACCAATGCTTTTTAAAAAACACATGTATTCTTTCTCCGCAGTGAATCAATTTTTTGTGTGAAGAAACCCATTCCCCTACAACGCTATCAAATTTGGGGTGGTCCGATTTCCATCTCAGTACCATACCATACCATACCATACCAAGACATTTATAAAGGTGTTTAGACTGGCACTTGACTGAAATATATATCTATATATATATATATATGACTCTTCACGGGCAGGAAACTGAGATGGTAGTAGTTTGCCCTCAAATGTACCTTTTCTGGGTGTTCACGAATACCCAAGTTTAACCATGACTTGGAATGCCCTGGAATGACCCAATAGCACCCCTTAAGTTGAATTTATGGGTGCAGAGATTTCTGCACTAATGGCAGAGATCGCCTGCCCCGTAAAAGGACTTTCATCTGCAGGGAATCCCGTTGTTAATTACTGGCAGGTGTACCTGATGTAAATTTGGTATTAAACTTAAGTTCACAGCTTAATTTACCTTTGTGAATAGGCCCCAAATGATCTATGTTGCTAGCATTGTGACACAACACAATTCGAGATTTGCTCATTGGGACAGTGATTAATAGTTTTATAAATGTCCGTTCAATAAAAAAAACTGAGAGAACTGATAGCTATATCTATATATAGAACTGCATTAGTGGCTAAAAACATTGAAAATAATCATCAAAAATTGCTCTTACAGATTGTAGGAAAGGACACATCTGAATAGTGATGCCGCCCACTCAATATCCATCTGTTTAAATGGATGTTTGAATATGGGGCACAGACATCGACTGACATAAGGCATAAATGGAGGAAAATAGCTGACCTGAGAATAAGCCCACTTGAATGGGATAGATCATTTGTGCTTTATGGCAATACCAGCACGTTACTTCTAAGGTCCTTAATGCAAGCAGTAAGGTAAATTCTGATTTGTACACAGTTTAAGATTCTGAGTTGTGGGTTGATTGCCACCATTGGTAATTATCCGTAATTGCCTTAAGCCCTAAATTAAGCCACACATTTTACATGTAAAACCTGACAATATTGTCCAGACAAATATAGCTGACAAACATTTGAAAAAGTAGAAATTGGTGCTCAAACAGCAATATTAAGTTACACCTCATTTTGGCCTGCAGAACTGAAAATAGGCTTCATTCACTTCCCCTGGTAAACACCCACCCCAGTATAAGATTATTTGCTGAGCGTACAATTTACTCTTCATTTCCTCACAACATGAAATTAGGTATTTAACATGTATCTATTTCAATATTTTGTATGATATTCCCTTCTCTTATGATCACTCATTCCTGAATATCGACTAAAAACATATTGATCTACCAAAATATCGCGGTCAAAATATTGACTACCAAATTATCATAAACCCAATACTTATAATTAAAATACCAAAAATATTCATTCCAAATGATCATCCTACAAAGATAAGGATCACAATTATACTGAGTTCTAAAATTAACATTAGAATTAACAAAAATACTGAAAACCAAAATATATGGTAAAAAAATATTGATAAATGCAGCAACTCTCCTAAAGGAAAAAGTGGCACTCTATGATCAGCAATACCTTTAATTGTGCAATTTCAATCAACCCATTTCGGCTTCCAGGAAGCCTTTCTCAGGGTGAAAAATGTGCAGCACACCATTAGACATATTGGCGACAATGCCCAGCTCATTCTCTTCCTCTCGGACAAGACGCCAAACACCCAGACTAATTTCTCCGCCTGCATGACCAAAGGCTTCAGATAGATGAAAACCAATTGCCTCATGCTCAACACAGACAACACAGAAGTAATAATCTTCTCCAAAGACACCTCACTCTGAGACTCCACATGGTGGCCTGCCGAACGCCGACACGCACCCGTCCCGGAAACCCATACAAAGAACCTCAAAATAGTAATGGACAACCAACTCATCATGACTGGCCAAATTAATGTAGCCTCTCTCTCCTGCTTCCACACACTCAAAATGCTCAAGAAGATCTTCAAATGGAGTCCCACCAACACTCGCAGAACCATCACCCAGGCCCTCATCCCAAGCAAGTCGGACTACAGCAATGCACTCTATGCTGGAATTAATGCTCAACTGACCAAAAGACTTCAGACCACGCAAAACTTAGCAACCAGGCTTACTCTCCAACTCCCACCAGGACTCACATCACCCGCTGCTCAAAATGCTCCACTGGCTCCCAATCCACAAACAAGCACTCTTCAAACTCCTTAGGGACACATACAAAGCCTTACACAAAATGTGCCCCATTTACCTCAACTTCCACAAACCTACCAGGCACCTCTGTTAAGCCGGACTCCTATTCACGAGCACCATCTGCATACGCAGAATCAGATCTGGCTGTCATGCCTTCTCCTACCTTGCTCCTAAAGCCTGGGATGCTCTGCAAATCAGAGCCTCCTCTGCAGTCCTTGAATTCCACAAGAAACTGAATACCTGGCTCTTCGCCTAGCCCCGATTCTGGCTTGGCCCATGCAGCCTCAGCGCCAGGATACCCTCCCGGGTTAATTGTGCACTATACAAATAAACATAACATAACATTCAGAAACATCAATAGATAGTGAAAACAGACTATTCCGACATGAATTGCAATCACAGTCAATATGCTACATTTGTAAATAAACAAGGAGAATTCATTTCTAAATTAATTTATAATATAAAATTAATTTTACAACATGCCAAAATTGACAATACTTATAGATATGGAAGAAAGACTGTGGCAAGATCATTATATTGAAAAATGTCTTTCAAATGAAACTATGATACATTGCAGTCTAGAGACAAATGGACATCCACTCAAAATGTTAACAATATGTAAGTATAATTTGCGTGCGGATAATGTAATCAAATTGATGTGTTCCGCTTCTTCACACAGAATTAGACTGCAATCTCCAAAATGCTGTGTGGCTGCAGTAGACTCCATGATAATGTCTCAGGCCACATACTACCAGGCAAACAAGGGAATTATTGAATATTATTAAGGGAAGTATCCCTAAAAATATACTGCCAAGATATTATTGGACTCGTAATATCAATGAAAAATAACCCAACTGGGTCTATGTAGACATTAATCACCAGTGCCGCACGACATTACTCAATGTTAGGGGGAGAAGGTCCATACCTGCTAGACAGATCGGAATAATGTATTGAAAGCATTAAGCTCAGCTCCTACACACGGACATGGAATACAATGGAATGCAGCGTTAGGGTAACTAACTCAATAGTGGAATCTCATGCCATACACACTGAGGGGTCGATTCCGATTCGGGCCGTAAAAAGCACTGACCGACTCGGATCCGGAAATTATACCGACCGACACGTACCTGTGGCGCCCGACACGCCAAGTACGATGCAAGGCGTGCAAAATCCGACCGACACGTACCGAACCCAAGTCGACCGACCGAGCCGCACGGAAAACAGCAATCCGGTCGGAAAAACACGCGAATCCAACTGACCGACACGCACCCGGAACAAATCCGACCGAAACATACACGCCAACTCCAAACCGCAAAGTACGATGCAAGGCGCGAAAACCACGAGCGAGTCGGACGGAGGACAAGCCGTACGACCGACACGCATACAAAACCGAGCCGAAGCAACACAAAACACCGCGACCGACGCGTACGCAGCATAGAAAACTGCACATACACAGCGTGAACGAAACGGAGAAGACCGTACGAGACAAATGCAGGGTCCGACTCGGTCACAAGAACGTTTCCAACATACACAGACAGTACAAAGGAAAAATCACACAAAAAAAGGCCAAACAAGCAATTACTAAGCCAATAAATACTGGGGGGGGTGGGGACAGAGAACAAAGACACACCCACAACTCCACCCATATAAAGGACACAAATCACAACCATGAGCCTTTGCAAATGCCATTCCACTGCCAGCACCCAAGAGAAAGCAACCACACACCCACAGCTCATCCCTCACACAAGCCACACACCATCAGCACACCAACAAATACCTACCTCACATACACCCAGCAAAACACACACTCACACACCCTCACCTGCACACCAACACACACATCACTCACCATCACCACCCATCACCATGCCCCCCAAGAAGAATCCCAAGTTCCTAGATTGTGAATTGGAAGTCATGGTAGACGAGATCCTCAGGGTAGAGCCACAGCTGTTTGGCACACTGGTCCAACAGACCCCCATCTCCCAGAAAACCAAGATGTGGGAGAGGATCATCAACAGGGTGAACGCACAATCACCATGTCGGCGCACAAAGAGCGACATCCAGAACAGGTGGTATGACGTGCGCAGGAGGGTGCGGGACCTGCTCAAGAAAGACTACATCAACAGCCAACTACACCGGCAGTGGCCCTCCTGCCAAGCCAATATACCTCAGGCCCTGGGAGGAGAAGGTGCGGGCCATCCTTCCGCCAGTGAGCGTATATGGACTAGAGGACATCCCAGAGCCTGGTGAGTACACAACAAATGTACACAATATACTGCCACAAAACACACACACATCACTGTCAAGGGAGAGTCAAACCATGCACTCATAGCAATTACACAGCAACCAGAACAGAATCATCCCAAAATGTGTATGTCAGTCAGATAAACACAACACATGCCATCAAAAAAGTCACATCCAACTGTGCCATCACATGTACAAACACAACTACAACTACAGCTAGGCAGTGGCACAAATAGAACTAACAAACACATCCAGACATGTAGCCACCACAACAACACCAACACACAGTGAAGACCACTCAAAGGAAGGAATTCTGTGTATGCTGGCCAAGTCAGTGTAGCCAATAGCATCATGGGAGTCGCAGTCACTGATATTGGTCCCCCCACAACTGTCCCATCAACACCACCATGAACCATGCGCACATCACAGGGAGTGGAGAAGGACTCACAAGATGGCTGACACTGGCAACTGCTGTGGGGAGCACAAGGCCCTGCTGGCAACTGTGCACCAACAAACAGCAGGACACCACTGACTGACATCCTGAGAGACAACTTCCACTCCCTGCAATGCAAGCACGTTCCATGGTGGGATATCTGGCTGGCTGGGTGGGAAGGAGGACTTGCAGCACTGACCATAGTCACAAGCACCTCCCCTCACACACCCCCCAACACAAACTCCACAGAACCCACCTGGTAGAATGCAATGCCCCCATCCTAACACAAGATCCCACAAAGAACCACCACCCTGGGTTATGTTGTGTGAAGCACAGGGACACTCTTGGGACTTTTAGCCAAACAACTGCCAGGACAACACTCCCAGCCATCCTGTCAGCACAGCCAGCCCACCCCACAGGGAAGCAGAGTCAAAAGGAAGGAAGCATGGGCATGCTGGGAAGGGGGGTGGAGGCAATAGCATGATGGGAGTCGTAGTCACTGATATTGGTCACCCCCACAACTGTCCCATCAACACCACCCTGAACCATGCTCACATCACAGGGAGTGGAGAAGGACTCACAAGATGGCTGACACTGGCTACTGCTGTGGGGAGCACAAGGCCCTGCTGGCAACTGTGCACCAACAAACAGCAGGACACCACTGACTGACATCCTGAGAGACAACTTCCACTCCCTGCAATGCAAGCACGTTCCATGGTGGGATAACTGGCTGGCTGGGTGGGTGGGAAGGAGGACTTGCAGCACTGACCATAGTCACAAGCACCTCCCCTCACACACCCCCAACACAAACTCCACAGAACCCACCTGGTAGAATGCAATGCCCCCCATCCTAACACAAGATCCCACAAAGAACCACCACCCTGGGTTATGTTGTGTGAAGCACAGGGACACTCTTGGGACTTTTAGCCAAACAACTGCCAGGACAACACTCCCAGCCATCCTGTCAGCACAGCCAGCCCACCCCACAGGGAAGCAGAGTCAAAAGGAAGGAAGCATGGGCATGCTGGGAAGGGGGGTGGAGGCAATAGCATGATGGGAGTCGTAGTCACAGCTCTACATCCCCCACCACATGGCCCAGCAAGCTCACACTCACGCATGCACATCCCACAGAGAGTGGAAAGGCCCATCAAAGATGTCTGACACTGTTGCTGTGTCGTGGGGAGCACAAGGGCATGCTGGGAACTGCACACCAACCAACAGCAGGACACCACTGTCAGCCATCTTGCCATTGCTCTCACACCCACACACACTGAACTCCCCACAAAAGCAAGTAAGTATGGGAATGCTGGGAAGTGGGGTGGAGGCAATAGCATGATGGGAGTCGTAGTCACTGACATAGCTCACCCCCACAACTGTCCCATCAACACCACCCTGAACCATGCTCACATCACAGGGAGTGGAGAAGGACTCACAAGATGGCTGACACTGGCTACTGCTGTGGGGAGCACAAGGCCCTGCTGGCAACTGTGCACCAACAAACAGCAGGACACCACTGACTGACATCCTGAGAGACAACTTCCACTCCCTGCAATGCAAGCACAGTTCCATGGTGGGATAACTGACTGGCTGGGTGGGTGGGAAGGAGGAGCCGGCTGTCAACCAAACACAACCAATGCAGACCATGTTCACACCCCAAAAAATACATAGAAATGCCCAAATAATGCAGGACAATGTGCCACACCAATATCAACCCCTGACTGTGACGACTTAGGACAATGCAATGTACAGGCCCGCACCCAGAGGCACAGTCACAACTGTCATGTGTGTCAACCATTGATGCCTGCAGAAACATAACATACATTGTGTGTGTCTCCCAAAAACAGGTGATGATGGGGACACAGCAGCAGACGCTGAGGAGTCCCAGTCCCAGGCTCAAGAGGATGCGGAGCTCACTGGCGTCGTGCAGCCTCTGTCCTCCTCGGACGATGAAGACCAACCTGGCACATCCGGTGCAAGTCTACATGCAGCACCAGCAGGACCACCAGCTGCAGCACCAGCAGGACCACCAGCTGCACCCCCTGCACCCACCCCTCCAACGACTGTCACCACAAATACCATCCCTGCCGACATGGACAGAACAAGGAGCAACACCAGCACAGGGACCCTGGACCAACCTGGGGCCATGGACACCACCACCACCACCAACCCCCAAGGTGGACCAGGGTCATCTGTGCGTGCCACTGCACGCACTGCACATGTCAGCAGGGGTGGTGGGAGGGGTGGGAGACAGAGGTCGCTGCTTGCAGAGGTTGCTGGTGTGCATGATGACCCACAACTGGTACGCATAGCTGATGCGTACCAGTCCAGCACCGGAGACCTCAGCCAGGTAGTGGGGCTCCTCAGAGACATGAAACAGCAGCAGGCTGCCCATCATGCCCGCTTGGACTCCCACATGTCCCACGTGGAGTCACACATGTCCCGCGTGGACTCACACATGTCCCGCGTGGAGTCCAAGTGGGATGCACTGCATGAGATGACGGCGGTGCACAGGGACATTTTACAATGCCTCCGCCAGATGAACAGCAACCAGTCCACACCTCCCTGTGTGCCAACAACATCTGGTGCCGAACAAACTGCAACTGCCACAGGGAGGGAGGATGACTCTGGCGGAGAGTCCCCTGCACCGCAGCAGCCTGTACTTGAGGGGCCCCCCAAGAAGAGGGGTCGTCCGAGGAGGGGCAAGTGAGAGGCCGATGGCCAAGCGCAACTCCCAGGAAGCCTGAACCTGTTCTGGATGTTCACCTTTGTGCACAGACTGTTCACCCTGTTGACGGCAACACTACTCCCACACATTGCATGGGGAGTACAAGTTGGACCAATGTGTCAGACAACTGTGGCCCCGATACTGGGGATTCTGTCTACCAGGACTTTCAATTCACCTAGGAACTTCGGATTGCAAGATTTATGTACAGCACTACCCATCCTATGCACTATTCACACAAATGTATCACAATAAACACACTAATACACCATACTTGCCTCTGTTGTGATTCCAACGTGGGTGCTGTTATGGGGATGATGAACTGCAAAATTACACTGTGTATGCGAACTGCAACAGCAAGGACAACACAGGCATGTGAGTAAAGGCAACGTGACACATATGAGGGAGACACACCACCAGGGCTACACAACACATACACACCTAGGCCATCTGACTCATTGCCTACACTGATGTTGCCAGGGAAGACGGTGCAATGCACAGACACCACACCCATTCCCAGTTGTAGTCAAGTAGCCCACAGGTGCAGTAAGCAAATGGCAGTCAAATGTGTGACCACAGACAACGCACATCACAAAGTGAAGCACAGGTTTATTACACAGTTGCAACATGTCGTAACCACTACAGATGCAAGGTAATCCCACCTGGCAGCGGGCACACAGTCAACAACTGTAGACGGAAGGAAGTCCATGGGTGTGGCGCACATCACCTGTAGGGACACAACAGCTACCAGCCTGGAAGTGCAATCACGTCGTCGGTGGACACAGTTGACCAAACGAATCTGAAAGTACCCTGTGAAGGACAGAAATGACACACAGTCAAAAGCAATGGAGTACAGGACAGAACAGCAAAACTCATGCACAATACATGTTACAAGATACCCACCCAGAACCAAGTTAGCATGTCAACACTGTTGGGGAGTACAGCCCACCTGTAAGCACACATCGCAACACACATCCAGTCAAGTAGCCCATGGACACACTCCAACAGCACCAGAGCACCACCTACACATCATGCCAACTCACATCATTGACATGACACCTCAGGATACTCACATTCAGCTAAAGAAGTTGGTGATGAGCTGTGTGCGGACATCACCATCATCATCATCATCATCGTCACTGGCATCGTGGTCCAGGCCAGGATCCTCCACAGGTGGCGGATGTTGGTCATTGTCATCCTGGATGAGAGGCAACTCCTTCCGCACTGCCAGGTTGTGGAGCATGCAGCAGACGATGATAATCTTGCACACTTTCGCAGGGGCATATGGGAGGGACCCTCCGGTCTTGTCCAGGCAGCGGAAGCGGCTCTTCAGGAGACCAAATGTCCGCTCAATCACTCTCCTGGTCCGACCATGTGCCTCATTGTAGCGCATCTGGGCTGGTGTCACAGGGTTCCTGAGGGGTGTCAGCAACCACGGCATGTTGGGGTATCCCGAGTCACCTACGGACAGACAAGTGCACATTAGCTGACTTGGAAAAGTGGGCGGAATACTACAGATCAGATCACACACAATGGCACAAAGTCAGTACACACCGACAAGCCAGGCACGCTGGTTCTGCATCTGTGCCATCATCCTGGGGATGCGACTACTCCTCATCACAAAGGCATCGTGTGCTGAACCAGGGAAACGGGCACACACGTGTGTGATGGTCATGTCTGCAAGACACACCACCAGTGCATTGACCGAGTGGTAGTGCTTGCGGTTCCTGTAGGCCTGCTCCTGGGCCTGTGGTGGTACCAAAGCCACATGTGTCCCATCAATGGAGCCAATGACATGCGGCATCCTCCCCAGGGCATAAAAGTCACTCTTCACGTCAGTGAGTCATCGCAGTCTAGGGAAATAGATGTACCGGTTCAGGAATAGCAACATTGCCGCCAAAACATCGCGGAGCACACGGCTCAACATGGTCTGTGACATCCCACCAGCAGTCGCCACAGTATGTTGGAAGGTACCGGTGGCAAAGAAGTGTAGGGCTGCCATCACCTTCACCTTGGGGGTCAGCGCTGTAGGATACGGCCGGCCAGGCTGCAAATGTGGGGACAACTGCACTGCCAAATCCTCAATCAGCTGCCTGGTGAAGCGGTACCGTCGGATGCTGTCCCGTTCCACCATCGTTGCCAGGTCTGGGAATGGTCGATGGACAGCAGGAGCCCTGCAGTGCAGAGGAGAAGTAAGCAAGATTGTCAGTCACCCCACATATGCGGCATTGAACACACTCAATATCCCAACATACATCATTATGAGGCACAACTACATGAAGTGTGCAGTTCCGTAAGGACATGTATGGTACATACATGGCCAACATCTGTCAACACGGTCCAACAGGTGGCATCAATTAGTCCCAGGTTGGCCCATTGGATATCATGAGGCCGTGTCACAGTTCCCATCTCCTGCTGCCGTGTCACAATCACCCCCCACAGTGACATGTGAGGACAGATGTGCCCCAGGCACCACAGCTCAACGACAGGTACATTCCCAGGGACCCTGTATTGCCACATGGACACTGGCATTACATGGAGTATCATGTATACACCACAGCAAAACAACCATGACCCCCACAGGTAGTGGTCCCACTTGCCACGGCAGGACAGACATGGACGTCTGTGACACACACACGCACAACATCAAAGTCCATGCACACACAACCTGGATGTGGAGACTGTCTCCCATTGTGCACATGAAATCAGAGACATTGTAAACACTACATGCACAAAGACTGTGGAGGACCATCACTATTGTGCCACTGGGACACCCTGGCTCAAACATACCGTCCCACATGGGACTCACGGGGTATGTGACATGACATACACATACACCACCGTGAAATGTGACCATGGCACATGCACAGATATGAACAGTTGCACATCACAGTGGTCATGTACACGTAACACCCAGGATCCTGTCCCCATTAACACGTGCACAGCCTGGGGGTGGCTGCCCACAGGTGACACCCACAGGACAACATGTACACCAACATACACACAATAGGAAATGCAGCCTTACATGCCTTATGATAAAGTTTGGACAGGCTGTCGTGATGTAGGTGTGCCCCTCACTCCCTGGGAGCTATCTGTGGCTGGCATATGTCCATCTGAGACAGGCATGCTGACATATGCCAGTCACATGTACAGTGATGCGTTGAACAGCAATGGACCGATCGGTGCCCCCGGCCGGCCCATTGCATTCAATGTGTGCGGGTACGCGTTGTACCCCTGTACGCGTTGTACCTGCGCTTGTACTGCAATGGACCGATCGGTGCCCCCGGCCGGCCCATTGCATTCAATGTGTGCGGGTGCAGCGTTGTACCCCTGTACGCGTTGTACTGCAATGGACCGATCGGTGCCCCGGCCTGGCCCATTGCATTCAATGTGTGCGGATGCAGCGTTGTACCCCTGTACGCGTTGTACTGCAATGGACCGATCGGTGCCCCGGCCGGCCCATTGCATTCAATGTGTGCGGGTACGCGTTGTACCCCTGTACGCGTTGTACTGCAATGGACCGATCGGTGCCCCGGCCGGCCATTGCATTCAATGTGTCGCAGTGCAGCGTTGTACCCCTATGCAGCGTTGTACTGCAATGGACGATCGGTGCCCCGGCCGGCCCATTGCATTCAATGTGTGCGGGTGCAGCGTTGTACCCTATGCGCGTTGAACTGCAATGGACCGATCGGTGCCCCCGGCTGGCCCATTGCATTCAATGTGTGCGAGTGCAGCGTTGTACCCCTGTACGCGTTGTACTGCAATGGACCGATCGGTGCCCCGGCCGGCCCATTGCATTCAATGTGTGCGGAGTGCAGCGTTGTACCCCTGTACGCGTTGAACTGCAATGGACCGATCGGTGCCCCGGCCGGCCCATTGCATTCAATGTGTGCGGGTACGCGTTGTACCTATGTACGCGTTGTACTGCAATGGACCAGTCGGTGCCCCGGCGGCCCATTGCATTCAATGTGTCGCGAGTGCAGCGTTGTACCCCTGTACGCGTTGAACTGCAATGGACCGATCGGTGCCCCCGGCCGGCCCATTGCATTCAATGTGTGCGGGTACGCGTTGTACCCCTGTACGCGTTGTACTGCAATGGACCGATCGGTGCCCCGGCCGGCCCATTGCATTCAATGTGTGCGGGTGCAGCGTTGTACCCCTGTACGCGTTGTACCGCAATGGACCGATCGGTGCGCACCCATTGACAATGGGCTTGCCTGGCAACGGACGCGTTTTCGAATTTCGAGCGAGTCGGTTGCTGGAAAATCAGTTGGTCACCCACAACAATGTTGCAAAATCATGTATGTCATGAAGTTGAAGATTTGAAGGATGCTGTGGGCGTGTTTTGGTGCTGCTATTCCATGGATTGGCCAGATTCAGAAGATGCAAACGACTTGGACCTATCACTTTGGACACAAGGGACAGTATCTGCCTCTCCAGCACATATATATTGCTGGCTGTTCCCCTGAGAGCTCACTTGCCTGCACTACATGCTCCAGGACGACATCTGCCACTGCACTGCTGCTGTCTCTGCCCCTCTGGACCCTGCAATGGCACGTACTGTGGAGAGAGCCCCAGCCTTCAGCCTTGAGGAGAACCAGGCCCTGCTGGACAGCCTACTTCCACAGTACAGCAAGCTGTATGGGACACCAGGGGAGCAGGTGAGTGTTCTGTGCACTGCCTTTCTGAATGTGCATATTGTCTGACTAGCAAGGCTGAAAGTCTGCACGCCACTGGCTAGCAGGCTCACTGAGTAGTTGTCACCCCCATAGTGTGTAGTGACATGCACTGGACAGGTATGGTGCAGTGACAGTGCATTTGAACAAGGTTTTACTTCCCATGCAATGATACCATGTAGTGACGTCTGGCAAACTGTCCATGGGCAGCTTTGCACTGCCTGTGTACATCATGTGCCCCTGTGATTGAGACATGTATATACAACTGTGTCATGCACGGATATGTTGCATGTGTAGTAATGGCCTTTTCACTTTGTCATCCTGACAGGTTAATGCCCATCGGAAGCAGGAGATCTGGAAGGACATCGTCCGAGCCGTCCGGTCCGTGGGGGTCTACAAGCGCCGGATCCGCAACTGCCAGAAGAGGTGGCAGGACCTTCGGGGCTGGACCCGGAGGATTGCACGGGTCCAGCTGAAGCTGTCGCCTCCTCGCAGGAGGGCGGAACACGGACCCTGACCCCCACATGCTCCAGATCCTGGCGGTGGTGTTTCCAGACCTGGATGGGCAGCTGAAGGCCAGACAGCAGCAAGGAGGGGGTGAGTCAAAGACTGCACTGTGAACTCTGTATTACATGCTTTGTGCCCTCCTCTGGCCTGGTTCAACTGCCACAGTGCAGCAGTCATGTTGTCCAGGAGCCATGTCCCTCTATTGTGCACTGCCCACTGCTCATCTGATACCCAGGTGTGGCCCTTACATTCAGGGAATTGTGTCACTTGGGACTGTGTCCTTGCAGTTTGCTTCACTAAAGGTGGGGGACAGCATCTGTTTCCCTAACTCTGTTGTGGGCATCATGGGTGGGTCCATTGTTCACACAACGCCTGTGTTCGGACATGTAATCTGCGTGTTGCTTTGATATGCGGTCCACTTGCTGAGCTGAGCCACCACATGTGCCTGGGGTATGTGGCACACGCCCATGCAGCGGGTGGGAACAATGTTTGGGCCCCAGGAGTGTGCAGATTACGTGTGTCACACATACATAGCCAGCTATCCACTGTCCAGGGCTCATCCCTCATTCATGTGGAGCAGGACAGTCATGCCTACTCCAGGCCATGCAATGCACTCTGTACTCCCACTCCCGTGTATCAGCTGACACATTGTGCGCAGTGATTTGACCCCTCAGGTGTCTGCCTCTGTGTCAGTGTGCTGTGGATTACTTGCCAGGACTGCTGGGGTGTTTCTTGGTAGGGGCTCAGCATGCCCCTGGAGATGTGACCATAGGAGACGATACTTGTGTGTCACATAGGTGTTTGATCAGCTGCCCGTGCAGACTGGGGTATGCGAATGTGAAGTTCAGGCAGCTGTTCCCCATTCACAGCAGATTGTGAGGGGCTCAGGTTCAGAGGGTAGTGTCACAGGTCTCCCATATGTCCAATAGGTATGACCTGGACAGATGAGGGTTAAGATGATGTGTTGTGTGGGGGATGTACATGTGCACTTGTGCAGCTCCAGGACTTGCATTCCCCATGACCTACTATTGTGACACAGTGCATAGTGTTGTTGTCTGGCTGCCAAGTCATACATCACTGAGACAGTGATGTATGACTTAGCAGTCATGCCTCTGCCATGGCATGTGTCAACTTATTGGTGGTCCTGCAGGGGAGTGACATGTGCTACATGCACACCATTGTGGCGATGGCTATCAGGACATGGGTGCATCATGGTGTCTGTCGCTGGTATGCATCACATGCATTTCCTATTTGACTCTGGGCATCCCTTTCATCCGGAAACCTGTACTGACTCAGTGGCAAGAGCTGTGATGTGTGCATGTCCACATGCCACACCGTGTCCTCTGCACTGTCCAACTACTGTGTACTTGGTGCATGTGTCCACACTGGGGTGTTGCAATCCAACAGACACCAGACAGATGGGTGCAAGGCCATGTGGGATGTGAGTGCCATGCTTGGCATCAGACTGACAATTGGCTTCTCCTGTTCAGTTAGGGCACTTTTAGCAATGTACAACTAATGATGCCAGGGCTTGCTCTGTAATGTGCTGTGCTCACAGTGGTGTGTGCGTTTGGTGCAGGTGACTGATGTCTGTCTGTTTCCCCATTGTTTGCAGATACATCCACGGCCACGGAAGGGGACAGCTCCACGGACCAGGAGGAGCCAGAGAGCCAGACTGGGTCAGCAGCCGAGGAGTGGTCGGAGGGACCCAGTGGCACGGAGGGCGAGGGGAGCCACACCGAGGAGTCCTCAGCACCATCCACCTCAGCTGAGGACCAGAGCAACTCGGAGGATGACTCCCTTATGGAGGCGGGTGTCAGCAGCCACCACACCCCAGCTAGTGTTGCTGTCCCCGCCACCACCAGCACCACCACCGCCCTCCCATCGGCTCCCATTCCCCAGGTCCGTGGAGGCTCCCATGTTCGGGAGCGTGTCTCCTTTGGGCCAGGCACCGCACCCCTGCCCCTGTGTCCCCTGCTGCCCTGAGTGAGGAGTCTGTGTACCTCCTTCGCCAGCTCCATGTAGGGCAGACAGCCATGCTGAGTGTCCTCCATGCGCACACCGCTCTGTTGACTCAGCTGGTGTCGTTCATGGAGGGCATCTCATCGGGCATGTCTGACCTACAGAGGGGCAATAGGTCCATGGACTCCTCCCTGACGGCAGCAGTGTCCCTCCTCAGACAGTCCCTCACCCCTCCTGCCTCTGCTCCATCCACACTCCCCAGCACCTTACCCGTCCCAAGCACACACACACCGGCACAGGCACACACCAGCACACACACGTCCAGCACACAGACACACACGCCACAAACAAAACGCACACGCACGCACAGTCAGGGGACTGAAACCAGACTCACAGGGGATGGGGCCCTGGTACACACACACGCATCCACGGGCACTGCGCAGTCCTCAGTTGCCTCTCCCTCCAAAGCACCCTCCCTTGCCTCACCTGCAACCCCAAAGACCCAGCGCCTCTTCCTCAGTGACCTCGGCCTCTTCCCCTCCGATCCAGCTGCTCCAGCATCCAGGGGGAAGAGGAAGCCCCCACATGGAGCAGAGTGCCCCTCGCCCCCGGACACCCTCCCCCAGGCGCAGACAGACTGAGGCCCCCACCCGCAAGTCCCCCGGAGTGGTAAGAGCAAGACCCCGCCGCCGCCCTGCAGCTCAAGCACCAGGTCTCCTTCCTCCATCCCTCAGGCCCCCACTCCACAGGTGCCCCCACCACACCCTGCCCCAGGTTCCCCCACCCACAGATATACCATCCCCAAGAGGATCCGGCCTTCTCCCCCTGCCACTTGCTCTCCCGGCACCACACCCCCCGCTGCGCTTGTCTGTGCCACTGATGTGGTGAGGGTGTCCTCCCCCTCTGTCCAGCCCACCTTGCCTGTTCCCCATTCTCCTCCCCTGGTGGTAGGCACTGCAGTGGAGTCCACTACCACCCTGTCTGACTTGGGCACTGCAGTGGCGGACCTGTCCACTCCATCTGCAGGGTCCACTGCAGTCGTGCCGGCACCCACAACATCTGAGCCATGCCCCCCAGTTGTGCCGGCACACACCATGTCAGACACCTCCACTGCAGTTGTCAGTGGCTCTCCAGCACCCACCACCCCTTCCCTGCTTCCTCCTGGTGAGCCCTGATCCTGTCCCTGCGGTGCCTGGCCTACCCCCGGTTGCCCCTCCTAGTGGATTGTCCCTGGTTTTGTGCAGGCATGTGTAGGGTGGCATCTGCCACTGTCACCCACTTGTGACTTTGTTGATGGACTGGCCATTGGCCTTTGTTTATTTTCTACCGGACTTCTACTTTTAATGCCACATATGCTGAATAAAGCAACTTTCTGTTCTCTAGTGCTTTTGCTTCTGATGTACATGATGTTGATGATGCTAACCATGCCCTTGCTGCAGTGATGGTGATATTTGGTCTCATGATAATGAAGTGTTACTGTGCAGGAACCCATGTGGTCCAGGGGGAATGTGTCCTATCCTGTGGTGTATCCATGTCATCCATAGCAGCATCTGAGGGTGTCATGTGTTCAGTATTTGGCAATGGGATTTCCTACTTAGATTGCCTATTTCACATCTGTGGCTTCCACCCCTGCACATCTGTTGTGCCTGCCATTGTTCAATTTGTCTACTTCCCTGACCGTGTGGCCATCTCCAGTGGACATGCAGGTTTGGGCATCAATGGGGAAGGACTCATCTGTGTTGTCAGTGCAACATTGCTATACAAGTGTGTTGGATCTGTGCTGATGATTCCGTTGGCACTTCCATGACCAGGCTGATGTTACGGGAGCCCTCATTTGGTGCTAATTGTTGATTGTGTGACCAAGTGCTCAGCTGACATGATGGGGCCCTACTGAGGCAACATATGGCACAGCTTTCCTCACACAGGAGTGGAGTCCCCTCATGGCAGTGTGTACTCCTGTGACATTGCCTGCGCCCAAGGTGTGTGTTGTATGTGCATGTCTGTGTGTTCACTTCCGTTTAGCTGTGCATGCTGTGATCCCTAGTGTTGTACCTGTTTGTGATGCTAGCTGAGTTGACCTATGTTCCCCCAAAGTCTTCGCCCTGGGTTCTCTGTGATGTGGGTGCATGGCACATTACTGGTCATCAGGGTGTCACCCATAGGTGTGTTTGCTGTCAGGGCTGAGTTTGTGTGCAGACGCAGATGGGTCACAGTCAGGTTTCCCCTTGGCACTTGTTGTTTGCCCCTGTCATGTGATTTCCAGTTTGTGTTATCTTTCAGTGATTGTGACACGTTGTGTGTGTGACTGCTGGCACTCCTCAGGGTCCGGGCTGCAATGTTGGTTGTTGTCTATGTGTGTTCTTTGTGGGTGACCTTGGCTTCTTCATTGGTGTGTGACTGTGGCTGGGATCCCATTGGTTGGTGTGGTATTGCCGTCATGTCCATGTACAGCGTAGTGTGCAGTGTGTCAGACATTCAGGAGTCTTGTTGAGTGGCCATGTGTGATGTGTTTCTGCACCTTGGTTCCCACCCACCACCCTGGAATAGTCATGGGTGCATGTGCAATGTCACCAGTGCATGTGTGCTTCACTGCTGCACATTGTTGGAGGTCGAGGGGTGTGGTGTTGAGTGTGTGCAGATGAGAGTTGTTGCCCGGCTAGGCCCCTGCCTCCATGTTGGCCTTGGCTTACTGGCCATGCTGTTTGATTTGTGCTTGTGTAGGTGTGATGGTAGTTAGTTGCTCAGGACACATGACTGTGGTTCACAGTGTGAACCACATTTAGCTTTGTCATCACAGTGGGATTGTAATGCAGCCCAGGGTCACCACATTGTGGGGGCCCTGGGGGTGGTGCTGTGGTGTGTCTGTGTCTTGCTGTGTCAGTTGCTGTCCCTACGTGCCTGTGTGACATGTGTGATTTGTGCTCCCTCTCATCTGACAATGCCTGCTTGCCCACATAGGGGATTTGGATCCATGAGTTACCTTTGTGTGGCACTGTATGCACATCTGTATGATTGGTATTCAGGTCTCCTCATGTGTTGTGTGGTTGCCTGGGGACACTGGCACCCCCCCTCACCTGTTGTGTATGATGTGCAGTGTGGGTCTGCCTGTTTGTGTTTGTGCATCTGCACCACTGCATTGGCATATCTTGGGTGTGCCATTGGCTGTATGTAGTTTGGTGGGTTTCCCCTGCTGTCCCTGGGACTCCTAGGTCATCGGTCAGCACAATGATCATGGTTTGTGTGTCCCATTGCTGCCATGGTATGGTATCTGTTCACCTCACATCTGCAGTCTCCACAGGGTATCTGCATTTGTGTGCCCATTGGTGCAAATATGTGGGTCTGCATTCTGATGGTCACTTCTGTCATTGTGTCATTGATGATTGTTGACGGTGTCAGCCCCCATGGGTGTTGTTTGTCTGCACATGGCCAAAGGTATGTCTTATTTGCACTGCAGTATTTGGCTCCCCCAATTTATGTTGCAATGGGACACATACACTACTTTGCCACTGATGTGTTTGTTGTTCTGTGACCAGGAATCATCCATGCAGTTTGGCAGTTGCACCTCTTTCTTTGTCAACACTTACCTTTTGGTCACTGTGATGATGGGGGTTTGGACCCCATTGCCACAATGTTCAAAATGTGCTTCAGCTATGGACCCCACACTTACATTTTGGTCACTGTGATGATGGGGGTTTGGACCCCATTGCCACAATGTTCAAAATGTGCTTCAGCTATGGACCCCACACTTACATTTTGGTCACTGTGTTGATGGGGGTTTGGACCCCATTGCCACAATGTTCAAAATGTGCTTCAGCTATGGACCCCACACTTACATTTTGGTCACTGTGATGATGGGGGTTTGGACCCCATTGCCACAATGGTCATGGCCTGCTTGCATTGTGGGTGCCACACACATATATGTGTGGCACATGTGCTAGGGGGTCACATTGTATGTTCAAAGTCATGTTCGGTGTTGTAGGCATTTGACACAGTCTACACACGCTTGTCATGGTGTTGGGGGATGTCTTCTTCTTGCATTCCCTAGGTTGTGGTGTGCTGGTTGTGTCATGCATTGTCCATCCTATGAGTGGGGGTGGTAGTAGTGGTAGGCATCCAGCCCCCCTGGCTGAGGGTGGTAGTAGTGGTAGGCATCCAGCCCCCCTGGCTAAGGGTGGTAGTAGTGGTAGGCATCCAGCCCCCCTGGCTAAGGGTGGTGGTAGAGCATCCAGCCCCCTGGGTGAGGGTGGTAGTAGTGGTAGGCATCCAGCCCCCCTGGCTAAGGGTGGTAGTAGTGGTAGGCATCCAGCCCCCCTGGGTGAGGGTGGTAGTGGTGGTAGGCATCCAGCCCCCCTGGGTGAGGGTGGTAGTGGTGGTAGGCATCCAGCCCCCCTGGCTAAGGGTGGTAGTAGTGGTAGGCATCCAGCCCCCCTGGGTGAGGGTGGTAGTGGTGGTAGGCATCCAGCCCCCCTGGCTAGAGGGTGGTGGTAGGCATCCAGCCCCCTGGCTGAGGGTGGTAGTAGTGGTAGGCATCCAGCCCCCCCTGGGTGAGGGTGGTAGTGGTGGTAGGCATCCAGCCCCCCCTGGCTAAGTGTGGTGGTAGGCATCCAGCCCCCCCCTGGGTGAGGGTGGTAGTAGTGGTAGGCATCCAGCCCCCCCTGGCTAAGGGTGGTAGTAGTGGTAGGCATCCAGCCCCCCCTGGGTGAGGGTGGTAGTGGTGGTAGGCATCCAGCCCCCCCTGGGTGAGGGTGGTAGTAGTGGTAGGCATCCAGCCCCCCCTGGCTAAGGGTGGTGGTAGGCATCCAGCCCCCCCTGGGTGAGGGTGGTAGTAGTGGTAGGCATCCAGCCCCCCCTGGCTAAGGGTGGTAGTAGTGGTAGGCATCCAGCCCCCCCTGGCTGAGGGTGGTAGTAGTGGTAGGCATCCAGCCCCCCCTGGCTAAGGGTGGTGGTAGGCATCCAGCCCCCCCTGGGTGAGGGTGGTAGTAGTGGTAGGCATCCAGCCCCCCCTGGCTAAGGGTGGTAGTAGTGGTAGGCATCCAGCCCCCCCTGGGTGAGGGTGGTAGTGGTGGTAGGCATCCAGCCCCCCCTGGCTAAGGGTGGTGGTAGGCATCCAGCCCCCCTGGCTGAGGGTGGTAGTAGTGGTAGGCATCCAGCCCCCCTGGGTGAGGGTGGTAGTGGTGGTAGGCATCCAGCCCCCCTGGCTAAGGGTGGTGGTGAGGCATCCAGCCCCCCTGGCTGAGGGTGGTAGTAGTGGTAGGCATCCAGCCCCCCTGGGTGAGGGTGGTAGTAGTGGTAGGCATCCAGCCCCCCTGGCTAAGGGTGGTGGTAGGCATCCAGCCCCCTGGGTGAGGGTGGTAGTAGTGGTAGGCATCCAGCCCCCCTGGGTGAGGGTGGTAGTAGTGGTAGGCATCCAGCCCCCCTGGGTGAGGGTGGTAGTAGTGGTAGGCATCCAGCCCCCCTGGCTAAGGGGTGGTGGTAGGCATCCAGCCCCCCTGGGTGAGGGTGGTAGTGGTGGTAGGCATCCAGCCCCCCTGGCTAAGGGTGGTGGTAGGCATCCAGCCCCCCTGGCTGAGGGTGGTAGTAGTGGTAGGCATCCAGCCCCCCTGGCTAAGGGTGGTGGTAGGCATCCAGCCCCCCTGGGTGAGGGTGGTAGTGGTGGTAGGCATCCAGCCCCCCTGGCTAAGGGTGGTGGTAGGCATCCAGCCCCCCTGGCTGAGGGTGGTAGTAGTGGTAGGCATCCAGCCCCCTGGGTGAGGGTGGTAGTAGTGGTAGGCATCCAGCCCCCCCTGGCTAAGGGTGGTGGTAGGCATCCAGCCCCCCCTGGCTGAGGGTGGTAGTAGTGGTAGGCATCCAGCCCCCCCTGGCTAAGGGTGGTGGTTGGCATCCAGCCCCCCCTGGGTGAGGGTGGTAGTGGTGGTAGGCATCCAGCCCCCCCTGGGTGAGGGTGGTAGTAGTGGTAGGCATCCAGCCCCCCCTGGGTGAGGGTGGTAGTGGTGGTAGGCATCCAGCCCCCCCTGGGTGAGGGTGGTAGTAGTGGTAGGCATCCAGCCCCCCCTGGGTGAGGGTGGTAGTAGTGGTAGGCATCCAGCCCCCCCTGGGTGAGGGTGTTTGTTGTGGTAGGCATCCAGCCCCCCCTGGGTGAGGGTGGTAGTAGTGGTAGGCATCCAGCCCCCCCTGGCTAAGGGTGGTAGTAGTGGTAGGCATCCTGCCCCCCCTGGGTAGGGGTGGTGGTGCGCATTCAGGCCCCTGTGTGCATATGTGGCATTGGTGATGGGCATCCCGCCCCTATGGTGCTGCTGTTGCTGGTGTAAGTATATTCTGCATCCCTCTGTGTGTGTGTGATGTGTCGTGTACGTGTTGTATGTGTTTTGTGGTTGGTGTCTGGCTTACCTTCTGCGCCGTACGCGTCCGTGCCTGTTCCGGTAGTAAATGTAGAATATTGGTATGATCGGGACGAAGGGATTCATGGTTGGTTCGTGTCGTTCGTCCTTCTCGTTGCTTCGCGTCGTCCTCGTCGCTTCGCGTCGTCCTCGTCGCTTCGCCTCGTCCTCGTCGCTGGCGTGTTCGTCTCGTAGCCGTGGATCGTGTTGTGGCGCGAATCGGAGCTTATGTGCGCCTCTCCCGGATGCTTTGACGTGCCGTGCGTAGCGACGGGTTCGGCGCGTACGGAAAGCGCATCGTACTCGTTCGGCCGGACGGAGCTGCATTTTTCCTTCCATGCGACTCGATTCGGCGTTTCCGGATTCGCCTCGGTCGGGGAACAGGACCTGGTTTGGGTGAGTACGGCTCGGCCGGATTCTGTGCTGTTGTGCGCATCGTACTTACTCGTTCGGTGTGCTGTACGGATCGGTCAGGAAACAGGCTTTCACATGGCTTTTTCCCGACCGAATGCTATTGGGTGCGCCTCCGACCGAGATCGGAATCGGCCCCTTAATATGAGCAATATGTAATTATGAATTAAA